>JAKUBD010000086.1:3162-23516 GCA_030563125.1 Metschnikowia laotica
GAGGGTAGCTTCGTGGATCGTATCTCGCGGGAACAATGCAAATGAAGCAGAAGAGGCCGCGTCTTTCGCCCAAGGGCACACGGCCAGCTGTACGGGACTGAGCGGTGTCGTGCGTGGTGGTGCGGCGCATTTTCAGGGGCTCGGTCTCGGCGGCGGGGCCAGTGGAGCCGGCGTCTGCTTTGTGGGTTGGAGGGTCCAGGTTATCATGCGCATGTCCGCTTGTGGCGGCATCTGGATGAGGTTTCTCAGCCTCAGCATGGAGCAACTGAGGCGGACTGGCTGCATTCAGAGCAGTGGTCAGCAAGGAAGCTGAGCTGGCTAAGGACTCAGCGTCTGTCATGGAGGGCAGCGTGGTGGTGGTGATGTAGCGGTGGCACGTGGGCCATGGAAGGGCGGACCGGGCGTGAAGAACGACGGTTGTGAAATCGGTTCAGGGGCAGCAAGAACAGGTGGGCTGCAAATCAAGGAAAACGGACGCGGCACAGGCTGGACACTCGGGCAAGCTGGAAATGAGAAATGTCAGCGTGGGGTAAGATACGTCAAAAAGTGGACGGTGCGGTGGATGGAGACGACGGAAATTCGAGGGCCTGTCAGGGCAGGGGATGAGGAGGCCGAAAATGCAGACACCAAAAACACAGCCAGACCCAAAGCGCTAGTAAACACAGAACCGAGCCCAGTATTATCAGGCAAAAGAAAAGTAGTACCGATGGGAAAGTTTGAAGGCATCCAAAGCGGCCGAACCGATTGCGCGAAATCCGCGTGTGACATGCGCGGCGGCTGTAATGACAGAGAGCGGCAGCCAGTTCGCGCAGGCTGGCCGGGGAACGGGCGGGGCACGGTCACCAGGATGCACTGGTCTTTTCAACAAGCGTATCTGCATCCACGTCGTGGCCCACTGCAAATTCTGCCGCCGCCGGCCCTTTCTTTGCCCACCCGAATTCCAAATGCGCCGAATCGAAGCTGTGCGGAATCTGTGCGGCGCAGGAGAGAGCCGCTTGCATTGTCTGCAGGACAGCATAGATTTTGAAGCCGAGCTGCCGACGTGCAGCCCAGACGCGCACGCCAGACCGTCCTACACCCGTACCTCCGGAGGCGGCTGTGCGGACACCCGTACACCACGGTGAAGGGAAGATGCGGCGTGCAGCGTGCACCGACTTCCTCCACCTTCACCACGCCACTGCCGAACCCGTGACGACAGGCCCTCTATTCCGTCCATCCCTGGGTCTTTTCCGAGTCAATTACCCGCGGATATCCCACTGTTGCTAGCGGCTCTCGTTTTTTGGTGTTTTCGATCCCCGCGCTCCCCAGCACCCGGATTCTTCTTTTCGGTCCGTCCTGATCCGTGCCGATGCCACTTTTGTCCCGCGACTCGTGGCCGCTTGTAGCGGCCCGCACGCTATTTTGCATGGGCGTCTTTGTGACCGGAATCTTGGCCATCCGCTTGTCGCAAATCCTATCCCTGGCGCTTTTCCGCCGTGTTCCCCGGTGGTACTATGCGGCCATCAGCGTCACCAAGTTGCACTTCCTTTATCTCATCACATACATCACATCGGTGGTCAGTCCGTGCAAAATCCGGCTCTCGTACCGGGCTAGCGACATGCCTGAGAGCAATTCGTTTCGTGTGGACGCCGGCGGCAACTTGCGGTCAAGCTTGTCGCCGAACGCGGTGTTTATTTCCAACCACCAGATCTACATTGACTGGGTGTTCTTTTGGTTCTTGTCGTACACGGCCGGGCTTGCCGACTCCTTCTACGTCGTGATCAAGGAAAGCTTGTCTCGTGTGCCGTTGTTGGGCAAGGGCATGCTCACATACCGCTTTCTCTTTTTGCTGCGCAAGTGGGAAAGCGACAAGGTCAACTTGACCAACCGGCTTCTTGAGATAAACGCCGATGCCCGCGGAATGGGCCCCATGGCCGGCGTTCTGCGTGTGGCCACCGTGGCCTCGTCCAACCCGGCCATAGTCCAGTGGCCCGGCGGCCATTCGTCCGACCCGGCCAACGTGTCGCATTACCAGCTTGTGATCTTTCCCGAGGGCACTGTGATCTCTCCACATACCCGTGAGCGCCTGGCCAAGTATGCGGAGAAGCTCGGTCGGTCTCCATTGAAACACACTTTGCTTCCGCGGGCCCGCGGGCTCTTTCTCATGTTGCGCCTGTTGCGTGGCACGGTCGACGTGGTTTACGACGTGGCTTACGGTTACTCCGGCTTGAAGCCCGAAGAGTACGGCGAGGAGGTCTACACGTTGAAGGCCATCTACTTGACGGGCCGTGGGCCACCATGTGTCAACTACTTCATTCGCGGCTATTCCATCACCGACATTCCGCTTGGCGACGACGATGCCGTGGACATCGACGACGTCGACCCGGTAGTGTTGCAGCGCTTTGAAAGCTGGCTCTTGGAGGTATGGCAGGAAAAGGACCGTTTGATGGAGGTCTTTTTCAAGACCGGCTCGTTTGCTGACGAAAGTGATTTGTCCGTGCAAACTGTGACCGCCGACTTCCAATTGCGCAGTGTGGCGGAGTATTGTGCACCCTTTCTCGTTGCTGCCGCCACGGCTTTGGTTCTTTACTCGCTTTCCGGTTTGGTTGTGTCGTTTTTCAAGGGCCGTTGAGGCAATGCTTTGGCATGATGCTGCGCGTGCGCGACAGCCGTGTTTGACGTGCGTCTTACGATGATTTTTGCACCCAACTCCAAAACCTCAACCTGCCAAATTCGGATCACAAAACACCTCTGTGACTCTTGCAAAGGACGTCGCCTGCTACACTGTCGCCGAAGCCAGTCGCTCTGTCTTGGTGGACGACGCTGAAACACGCCTGTCTGCTAGAAAAAAAAATCCAAAGAAAAAGAAAAAAAAAAGCAAGACAAGCCAGACTCAGACAGGTCCAGACCCCAAGCCTTCCAGAGATCCGAAACACACCGAACTATACTTTAAAGATGTGTTTGCCGTTTCTCTTTTGCTATCCCCACTACAACCCGGCGATGTTGGCCGTCTACTCCATACAAAAGCATCTCCCGCTTCTTCTGCTATTCGTGTCGTTCTTCCTCCTCGGTTTTCTCCTCATAGGAAGCGCCTCAACCAGCTCTGTTTACTCGTCCGTGTATCTCATCCAGATGACGTTCAACCTGACGGCGGCGGCGGCGGTGACTGGATCGAATTCCACCTCTGCGCTTGTGACTGTCAAGGCCAACTACCTTGCTTTGTGTGCCGAGGAAAGCGATGACATGACGTGTTTTGCTTCGCGCAATCTCACCGAACTCGAGAACTCGACTGCGTTTTCGTCCGGGTCTGTCTGCCTCATTGCCATTGCTGAGGCTTTGGCCCAGGTATGCAAGCCGTACCTCCTCATCACCACGCTCGTTTTGGTGTTGGTGATTTTGATTCTCGTCTTGTACCAGCTGGTGCCTTTCTTGCCGGCCCAGGTGTTTGTTCGCCGGTTAGCGCTCGGCGCCGCGGCATTGACTAGTCTTATATGGGGCTTGGGCGCCATGTTCCAGCACCAGGGCGTCAATAGCGCCAAAGTGTTTGTCGAAGCGCTGACTGACGAGCTCGTCACGGTGCGGAAGGGCACACGCGCCGAGGCGCTTTCTTGGACCGCGTTTTCGTTGATGGTGCTTTCGTTTTTGGCTATGGCCGTGCGGACCGTGCTCGAACGTCGCCAGAACCGGCCAACCGTAGTGGACGAAAAGTGCTGACTGGGGCAACCTACGTCCATAGGGCAAATCGTCAGCCAAAGCGCCAAGATGCCAGATGCCAGATGCCAGATGTCGGGCGCCGGGACACCAGGACCCCCAGACAACTAGTTACCACGATCGCCAGCCATAGTCATTACACTGTTACTTCACATTTGGTAGCTCAGCGTGGCTTCATCTGAGTTTCGATGAGGCGCGCTCCACGCTTGGTGGGGAACAGAGCGCGTTGGCAGTGCGGCCTGCAGAATGCGGAAGCACGTGCCTCGCACGTGCTTCCGCGCTGCTGGGCCTTTTCACATTTCCACCGCGCTCTCTTCACATATATTTTGTATCGCTATTTGTCCGCTTCCAGGCTCTCGCTGCAGCCATGAATCATATGGAACAGATCGACGGCTTTGTAAGCCGTCTTAGAAGCGCCGAGAATGACTACAAAGAGTCTCAAGCCATTTTGCTGGAGCTCTCGGACATGATTGAGGCGTTTAACGGCGCCAGCGAGTACGCCTATTTTCTCAAGAATCTCGTGCCGATATTTCTCTCCATACTTGACTCCGTCCCTATTAAGTTTGTGAGCAACAGCCCGGAAAACAAGCTCCGTAGCGTTGTTTTGGAGATCATCCACCGGTCGATCATGACCGAAACGTTCCAGCCGTACCTGGAGGACATTCTCGACTGTTTGACACGCATTTTGCAGGAGGAGAACGAGGATAATGGCGTGTTGTGCATGAAGATCATAACTTCTCTTCATAAGGCTTACAAGACCACGTTGGCGGCGAAAGTGGAGCCGTTCATCGACATCATTTCCACTGTGTACGACAACATGGACCGCATCGTGCAAGAGGTGTTTTCGTCGGATCGCATGGACGACGACACGGCGCAGCAGGACGGCGCTGACGGCACCGAAGGCGGCGCTAACGATGCGGATGCTGGCGAAAGTGACGACGCCGAGGACCCCAAACCGCCTTCGTTTTCCGGCGACGAAAAGGAAAAATTCAAAGCCTTGAGCCCGGCGTTGCTGTCGTTCAAAACATTGGCAGAGTGCCCCATCACAATGGTCTCGTTGTACTCGTCCAACAAGGCTTTGATGCAGACGTCGCTTCCCAAGTTTTTGCCGAAAATCATTCATATTTTGATGTTGCAGGTTGAACAGCAGAGGCTCTTCCGCGAGGAGCGCTTGCAAACCGCGTCTTCTGTGGCCGCCATCCTGCCCGACATCACCAACAGGCAGGCCTACTCGGATTTCATTTTGGGGCAGGTAAAGGCTGCGTCCTTCTTGGCGTATGTGTTTATCCGCGGCTTTGCAAGTCAACATTTGACGCTGCATCAGACCGAGGTGGTTCCCAACGTCATCTTGCGGCTTCTCCAAGATTGTCCGGCCGAGCTCTCTGTGGCCAGGAAAGAGCTTCTCCATGCCACGCGTCACATCTTGTCCACGCCGTTTCGCTCGCATTTCATACCTAAGATCGAGTTGCTTTTCGATGAAAAGGTTCTAATAGGTCAAGGGCTTACATCCTACGAGACCTTGCGCCCGCTCGCCTACTCCACTGTGGCCGACTTCATCCACAACGTGCGGAACGAGCTCACCCCGAAGCAGATCTGGTCCACTGTTCAAATTTACTGCAATCTTTTGACCGATGATTCCTTAGCTTTGACTGTGCAGATCATGAGCGCCAAGCTTCTTCTCAACCTTGTTGAGCGCATCATGAAGCTTCCCAATAAGTTAGAAGGAAGACATTTATTCATGATGATCATCGACTCCTACGCAAAGCGTTTTCACAGCTTAAACCGCAAGTTCGCCTACATCTTAAAGAAGCACAAGGAGTTCGAGCTGAAAAAGAAGATCAAAGAGGCCGAAGTCAAGGTCGCAGTCAAGCGTTATAGCTCTCGCACAGACGACGCCCCATCTGCATCTGAAACGCCATCCCCACAGGGTACTCCGGCGTCCGACGCTTCTACTGATATGGACGTGGATGACGTCTCGCTGTACTTGGACGAGCCTGAGCTATTCAGCATCGAGGAGCTTTCTCCTATAAGCGTTTCTCTGCAATCCAATAACTCGGACTTACTCAAGGATGCAAGATACTTGTTCCGCACGTTGATGACCTTCTTGAAGTCCGTTATATTCGGTTTGAAAAATTGCAACCCTCCAGTTCCACCACAACCAGTCGCAGATCCAAAAAATCCGGGCCAAGTCACAAACTACGACAAATGGAATGATTCCGCCAAGTTGACATCTTTCGAAGAGATAAAGGTGCTCAAAAATTTTTTCAGAAGCGGAATCAGCTGTCTCAAGTTCTTCTCTGTCTCGAAGCCCAAGACTAATACTAAACCAAAAGCATTTGATTTTTCCACTGGTGGACCAAATCTTCCTATCACCTCTTCTAAGGAGGAGAAAGATCTCATGGAGATCTTCGCGACAATCTTTATCCACATAGATCCCGCATCTTTCAACGAAATCGTCAGCGATGAGTTGCCTTTCATGTTTGACTCAATGCTTTCAAATGCCGCTCTACTTCATTTGCCTCAATTCTTCTTAGCCAGCGAAATCACGTCAGCAAACTTCTCGGGAATTTTGATCACATTCCTCAGATCGAAGCTAGAACAACTAGACAAGGTCGATTTGGTCAAATCCAACATTCTTATAAGACTCTTCAAACTCTGTTTCATGTCTGTCAATTTGTTCCCTGCGGCAAACGAGGAGGTTATTCTCCCTCACTTGAATTACTTGATATTGGAATCCTTAAAACTTGCGTCAAAAGCAGATGAGCCGATCTTATACTCATACTTGGTTAGAACTCTTTTCCGCAGCATAAGCGGCGGAAGATTCGAGAACCTCTACAAAGAGATCATGCCTATTTTGCCCGTTCTTCTTGAAAGTCTCAACAAGCTTATTGCAAATTCACAAAGGCCATACGAGAGAGATATATATGTCGAGCTTTGCTTGACTGTGCCTGTGCGCTTATCTGTTTTGGTTCCCCATTTGAACTATTTGACAACGCCTTTGGTTCATGCCCTTAATGGTTCTCAGGAGCTTGTTACTCAGGGTTTGAGAACATTCGAGCTTTGTGTGGATAACTTGACTGCCGAGTATTTCGACCCCATGATTGCCCCAGTCATTGATCAAATTATGTTGGCATTATGGAAGCATTTGGAACCTGTTCCGTACCATCACCAACATTCTCACACTGCCATCAGAATCTTGGGTAAGTTGGGCGGACGAAACCACAAGCATTTGAAGCCTTGCAGCAGCTTGAAGCCGCAGTCTGAGTTGGACCAAGAAATTATATCTTTGTTCACTGTGCATGGTTTTAACGATAAAGTGCCTTTGTCAATCACCCCGGGTATCGAATCTGCCATAAGATTAATCGAAGATCCAAGACTCAAGGTCCATTACAGAATCAGTGCATACAAATACTTGTCCAGCATCTTTAAATTGTTCATCAGCACGGACCGGATTCCCGAAGACTACGGTTTGTACGTACAAGAACAAGTTGACATTCTTAAGACCGAGGAATTGAAGGAAATCATGGAATTGGAGCCATCTGGAATTGAGGATGCAGCCAAGCTCGACCGTCAACAGAAATTGTTCGCAAAGCTTTTGGAAATTGTCTTCTTCTCTTTATCTATTCCAGAGTTGGTAGACGATGCCAATAAGTTGATTGACAATATCACCAGACACTTTACGATCGTGCATCTTGGAACCTCGACCATCCAGAAAATCAAGAAAGAAAGACCTTTCTCGGTCAAGGACCAAGAGGGACGTGCTTATATCAGTGAGAATGTTTTTTTCAATGCATTGAACTACGCATTAAGCTCATGGGACAAGACTGTCCGCAATAAGGGTGTTGAAACGATTCGCAACATCTATAAAACGACTGTTGTATTATTTGGCTCTGATGATGATGCATTGTACTCCCCAATTTTCAGAACAATGTTTTACAAGTTTACGCACTCCTGCTACAGCGAGTACTATCACACAAAATTGGGAGGAATTCTTGGACTCAAAACAATGTTCGAGGACTTGAACATCCCCGCATCATGGTTTTTCAAGCGCCAACTCGAGCTTATTCGCTCCATCTTTTTCGTATTGAGAGATTCCCCAATTATAGCTCCCGCGGAAATTCGTGAACTAGCACAAAAATTGGTTTTGGAGATCCTTGAAAAGTGTAATGCAGATATCCCGAAAGAAAGCGTGCCAAAAAAACCATTCCAAGCTTTGATTGGTGCTTTGGTCTATGATCTCGCGAGCGCTGTGCCGATTGTGAGACAGGTTTCTCAAAAAGCCCTCGAAGCTCTTTCGCAGACCATTGGTATGTCAGTTTCGGCTATCATAGGTCCTTCCAAGCACCTTCTCTTGACACCAATTTTCGGAAAACCGTTGCGTGCATTGCCTTTCCCTATGCAAATTGGTAACATCGATGCAATAACATATTGTTTGGGTTTGGAGGACTCTTTCTTGACATTTAATGATGAGCTCAATAGACTTCTTCTTGAGGCACTTGCATTGGTGGACGCGGAAGATGAATCATTGGCAAATGTTCACCGCCTCAATGAATACCGTACTTCCAAACAGTTGATTGAGTTGAGAGTCTTGTGCATCAAGCTTCTTTCTTTGGCACTCAGCAAACCTGGGTTCTCCCTTGGATCATTGTCCGAAGCAAGAATTAGAATTCTTGGTGTCTTTTTCAAGGCCTTGTGCAATAAGTCGACCGAGATTATCAACGCAGCACACCAGGGCCTCAAATCTAGCTTGGATGAAAGTGCTAAATTACCGAAGGAATTGTTGCAAAATGGTCTAAGACCGATGTTGATGAATCTTTCCGACCACAAAAAATTGACTGTGTCAGGGTTGGAGGCTTTGGCGCGTCTTTTGGAATTGCTCATATCATATTTCAGAGTTGAGATTGGTCGTAAATTACTTGACCATTTGATGGCATGGGCGCAGATCAATACATTGCGACAAATTGCTGGTCAAGACTTGGAAAACAACCACACTGTGCAAATCGTTATGGCCATTTTGAACATTTTCCATCTTTTGCCTGCAAAAGCTTACACTTTTATGGAAGAGATCATTAATACTCTTCAGTACTTGGAAGGCCATTTGGATCGTCACCAGAATTCTCCTTTCAGAATTCCTGTCTTGAAATTCTTGAACAGATTCGCTGAAAACTGTTTGGATTATTATATCTCCAATTACAAGAACAGAAAATTGGGTAACATGTTGGCATTTTTTGCCGGCGCGGAGGATGGTCCAAGAATCCGCGAGGTTTGCAAGCAAAAGATGGATACGATCTTAGACAATGTGAAGAACGAGACCAATGATGAAATCAAGATAATCAAATTTGCAAACACGGTGGATTTAGTTGAAGCCATAGCAAAGTATGACACGGAATGGTTTAATGGTCAAAGTGACTTGTTGGAGAGTCTCTGTGGCACGATTGCAGACGTTGCGTCGATTAGATCAACCTTGCCATTAATTTCAAGTTCTCACTTGCAGGCTGAACAAGCAATTACCAAGCTCCAAACGGTGGCTGTGATGTTTATGAAGAGTAAATCTGATAACAGATCCCTTCTTTTCAGCATCGTGAACACCTTATGCTCTCTTGATATCAAGGTTTCTGTTGAAATCGAAGACTACATTTTTCAGGATATTGTTGTTTCAACAGATATTGACATGAAGTTGGACTACCTTGACAGGGCCATGGACTTTATCAGTGGTGAATCGCACTTGAGGGCCAAGACTTATTTTTTGAAACGTATTCTCGATTTGTCTTATTTGACCGAAATTTCCAACCAAGGAAATGCAGATGCATTATTTTCCGGCAAATGTTTGTGGTTGGAAAAATTCTCCGATAACATTTGGAAATCCACAAAGGATCTCATTACCGACAGGACTTCTGGCATCATCGACACCTACAGATTTGCATTGCTCAGCAGTACGGCCATGCTTCTCAAGTGGTCTTCGGAGAATATCAAGGAACACAGAAAAGAGATTATCAAATTCAGTTGGAATTACATTAAATTAGAGGACAGCATCACCAAACAGGTGGCGTATGTTACAACATCATTTTTCATTGCGGCCTACGAAACTCCCCCACAACTTGCTACTCAAGTTTTCGTCGCTCTTCTCCGAACACACCAGAACGAATCCCGGCATTTGGTCAGACAAGCACTCGATATTCTTGCGCCTGTCATGTCTCTCAGGTTGGTGGATGGTGAGTCTCCGAACAGCTGGTTGAAGTGGCCAAGAAGAGTTTTATCTGAGGATGGCTTCAATGTGACTCAAGTTTTGAATGTTTATCAATTCATCAATCTCCACCCTGACCTATTCTTCGTTGCCAGGGAGCACTTTGTGTCGAATATCATCACAGCAATGGGTAAGCTCACGATTTTGGCGAACACCGCATTGGAAAACCAAGTCTTGGCTATCGATTTAGCAGAACTTATCTCGAGCTGGGAGAACCAAGCAAAGGCCCAGAAAGCTACGGGGACCGCTGTCAAAGATACCAAGGAAGGTTTTACAGACGATTTCACGACGTCGGGCGACTACAGCATTCCATTTGGCCAGAGAGAAGCTTGTGTAACTTTCTTGATCAGATACGTTTGTATCAGTCCACAACGTGCATCTGAAAGCGAATTGGGTCAGAAGGCATTAGGAATTCTTTATGATTTATTGAGCCCAGATCATTGGCCCGAAGTGTCTGTGAAAATTACGTTTTTTGAAAAGTTTTTGCTTTCAAACGATCTCAACTCGTCAAACCTTCTCGGCTATTGTTTGAATGCCTTAGAGGTGCTTGGAGTTGTGTTGGAATGGAAGTCCACAAAGTGGATAATTGAAAATCTCAAATATCTCCATAAGTTGTTGGAGAAGTGCATCAAGTCGGAGAACCACGACATTCAAGAAGTTCTTCAGAGAGTTTTGCGTATTATATTGCAAGCCATCAACACTGAAGTGGACACTGAAAGCATTGAAGACGAAGACTCAGATTCAAAGCTTTTCGTCAATTTGTTAGTCTCTACTTGCTCTGAGGATCTCAGTGATACAACGTCTTTGGCAGCTGGTGTAACCCTTTCTTGGACTCTTGCAATTTTCAAGCCACTCCTGCTCGACTCGCTTATGCCAACAATCATGAGGACCTTCAACAAATTGTGCAAGGATCACATCGCAATTACACACCAAGGTGCTCAAAATGCTAAAGATAGCAACTCATCTGCGGACGAAGCTAAGATGACGACAAAGTTGTTGGAGAAGGTTTTGAACCTCTGCGCTATGAGAGTATCCACTTTGGGTGATCAAAGAAGAATTTTCTTGTCATTGCTCGCTCAATTAATTGAGCGGTCCTTGGATAAAGACACATTGGAAAAGATCATCAAAATTGTCAAATCATGGGTCTTCTCCAGGACCGACTTGTTCCCCACTACAAAGGAGAAGGCGGCAATTTTGGCAAAGATGATGATTTTCGAGATTCGAGGTGAGCCAACCTTGTCTGAACAATTCTATCAAATCATTGTTGATATTTTTGAAGACGATTCTTTCAATTGCACCGAATTAACTGTCAGGATGGAGCAGCCATTTTTGGTCGGTACCAGATCTTCAGAAGTTGCCATTCGTCGCAAGCTTATGTCCATTTTGAGCAGCAGCTTAGAAAAAGACATTAGTAAGAGGTTATACTATGTGATTCGTGAGCAAAATTGGGAATATTTGGCCGATTATTCATGGCTCAATCAGGCTTTGCAGCTTCTCTTTGGATCATTTGAATTGAATGAAAAGATAGAACTCATAGACAGCGAGTTCAAGTTGCCGCCTCTCACCGCTTTTCCGTATGTCTCAAAAGAGATGGATATTGATTCCACAAGAGACGGTTTGGACTCGTTATTCAAGGAACATAACGAGTTTTTGGATGAAGTTTCCCAAATTAGTGCTGGTGAGGTCCTTGAACCACTCATTGATATGTTTTACCAAAGCAATGAAACCGTGCACCGCGTCTGGTCGAATGTTTTCCCAATGGCTTTCCAGGCAATTCCACGCGCGGAGCACCTCGACTTCACCAGATTCTTGGTGATTCTCTTATCGAAAGATTACCACACCAGACAAATTGACATGAGACCAAACGTGGTGCAGTCTTTGTTGGAAGGTATCGCAAGGTGCAAAACATTGCAGCTTCCACCTTTCGCTGTGGAGTGCCTCGCCAGTAACTTCAACTCGTGGTCTCAAGGAATACAGATTCTTGAAAGTATTGAGGCCCTGTCAGTAAACAATGCTGACGTCAGGGAAGTTACTCAAGACGCTTTGTGCAAACTCTATGCTACGTTGAAGGAAGACGATATGTTCTACGGACTTTGGAGAAGGCGTGCAAAGTATTCAGAGACCATTTCTGCGTTGTCCTACGAGCAAATCGGGTTGTGGGACAAAGCTCAGCAATTATACGAAACAGCGCAAATCAAGGCGAGAAGCGGTGCCTTGCCATATGGACAGGCGGAATATTCTCTCTGGGAAGACCACTGGATATTGTGTGCCGAAAAGTTGCAACAATGGGATATTCTCACAGAGTTGGCCAAACACGAAGGATTCTCTGACTTGCTTCTTGAGTGTGGCTGGAGAGTGGCAGACTGGAACGCCGATCGTGAAACTCTCGAGCAGACTGTTAAGAGTGTGATGGACGTCCCAACTCCAAGAAGACAAGTCTTCGAGACCTTCCTTTGCTTGCAAGGATACGGCCAAGAAAAGGAGACCTTGCAAGACCTTTCAAAATTGTGCGATGAGGGTATTCAATTGGCTTTGAAGAAATGGCATGGATTGCCTCACAAGTTCGGTGATGCCCATATTCCATTGCTCCACACGTTCCAGCAGTATGTTGAATTCATGGAAGCCAGTCAAGTGTACTCCAGTTTGATGTCTACTAATGCTCAAAACCTCGACGTTAAGTCGCAAGAGCTCAAGCGGGTCTTGCAAGTGTGGAGGGAAAGATTACCCAACGTATGGGATGACATTAACATTTGGAACGATCTTGTGACATGGAGACAACATGCTTTCCAAGTGATCAACAAGGTTTACATGCCATTCATTCCAATCTTGCAACAAAGCAATCCCGATGGAAACGCAAACTCGTATGCATACAGAGGTTTCCATGAAATTGCTTGGGTGATCAATCGCTTCGCTCACGTTGCCAGGAAACACAACATGCCAGAAGTTTGCATCAATCAACTCACGAAGATATACCAACTCCCCAACATTGAAATTCAAGAAGCATTCTTGAAATTGAAGGAGCAAGTGAAGTGTCACTATCTGAGCCAAAATGAATTGAACACAGGCTTGGATGTCATTAGAAACACCAACTTGGTCTATTTTGCTACTCAACAGAAAGCGGAGTTCTTCACGCTCAAGGGAATGTTTTTAAGCAAGCTCAATCAAAAAGATGAAGCCAACAAGGCTTTTGCTACATCTGTGCAAATTGATTTGAACTTACCGAAAGCCTGGGCCGAATGGGGTGTGTTTAATGACAAACGCTTCAAAGAAAATCCGAACGACTTGGTGTACGCAAATAACGCTATTTCATGTTACTTGCAAGCTGCCGGTCTTTACAAAAACGGCAAAACAAGAAAATTATTGGCAAGAATTCTTTGGCTTATCAGTCTTGATGATTCTACTGGAACGCTTGCACAAGCTTTTGAAAACTTCAAGGGTGAGGTTCCTGTTTGGTACTGGGTGACATTCATTCCTCAGCTTTTGACTTCGTTGTCATACAAGGAAGCAAAGTTGGTGAGGCAAATATTAATTAGAATCGCCAAGAGTTACCCACAGGCTTTGCATTTCCAATTGCGGACAACGAAGGAAGATTTTGCCGCTAAGCAAAGACAATACTTGGAAATAAGCCGCCAAAAGGCTATGAGTTCTGCAAACTCTGCAAACTCTCCATCGTCTGTCGATCCAAAGGAGAAGGCACCTGAAGGCGCCAGCGAGGATGGAGCAACAAAGCCGGAGGAAAACGCCGACGCATCAGGCCCAACTGTGAAACCGGAAGCCGCTGACGATGAAGGAGCAAAGGATTCCGCCCAAAATCAGACCAAGTCCGGCAGTGCAGACTCGGGTAGATTATCTCAATCCTCCTCATCAATCCGCAAGTCTTGGGAGTATGTGGATGAAATCATGGGAATTTTGAAAACTGCATACCCATTGTTAGCGCTTCTGTTGGAGTCGCTTGTTGATCAAATCAACCAACGCTTCAAGTGCACTGCAGATGAAGACGCCTACAGATTAGGAGTTGCTTTGTTGAACGACGGAGTTCAGTACCTCAACAGACTTGGCAACCCGCGCGAAGATGCCAAGTTGCCGTCTGTCACGGAGATTAATATAACCAGGTTTGCTGAAACAGTGCTTCCAAAGCAGATTCGTGCAGAGTTTGAAAAGGACTTGGTGATTGCCAAGCCTAACTTGGAAACATATATTTCCAAGTTGCGCAAGTGGAGAGACAGGCTCGAAGATAAGTTGGATAGAAGATTTACCGAGGTTAATCTCGAGAACTTGTGTCCTCATTTGAGTGAATTCCATCACCAAAAGTTTGAAGAAATTGAGGTTCCCGGACAATATCTACTTAACAAGGATAATAACTCCCACTTTGTCAAAATCGAGCGTTTCTTACCAACGATTGATTTGACTAGAGGAACGAACGCTTGTTACAAAAGAATCAAGATCAGAGGCCATGATGGCAGCTTGCACAGTTTTGCTGTTCAATTCCCAGCAGCTAGACATTGCAGAAGAGAGGAGTCACTGTTCCAATTGTTCCGCATTTTCAACGACAATTTGTCCAAGAAGGTTGAATCCAGACGCAGAAACCTCCAGTTCACATTGCCTATTGCAGTGCCATTATCTCCGCACATTCGGATTATCAACGATGATGCTCGTGATATCAGCATGCAAAAGATATATGAGGACTTTTGTTTCAAGAACGGTAAGAACAGAGACGAGCCGTTCATCTATACTATTGAGAAGTTGCGTGCTGCTTTCGATCCGAGATTGCCTAAACCAGATCTTATTAGCATCAGAGTGGAAATCTTGAGTGCCATTCAAACACTTTTGGTGCCTTCTACTGTTATGAAGGACTATTTTGTCGATCTTTACCCGCAATTTGAAGATTTCTGGCTTTTCAAGAAGCAATTCACCGCACAATTTGCATCTTTCATATTCTCCACGTACATGATGTGCGTGAACACCAGACAACCACAAAAGATTCATGTGAACCGTGGATCTGGAAATGTTTGGACGTCTGACATGTTGCCTTGCAAGATTGCCAGCAAGAGCGCTTCTCTCGATGGTTCAACTGGTGGAAGACCAGCACCATTGTTCTACAACGCAGAGATGGTGCCTTTCAGATTGACGCCAAACATCCAGAAGTTGATTGGTGATTCTGGAATTGAGGGTGTGTTGGCCACTGACGTGTTGGTGATTGCCAGGGCGTTGACCGAGCCAAAGTCAGATTTGGAGCAGTACTTGACCATCTTTGTCAGAGACGAGGTGGTTTCATGGTGCACCCAGCAAGACCCACCCAGACCGGTTCCTCAAGACAGCAAGCTTAGAGAGATTGTTATGCTCAACGTTGAGTTGATAATCAAGAGGGTGCTTTCCATGGCACACAGTCCATCTGGTTCTACTGTCAGCACACAAAGCGTGCTTGAGTTGATCGCACAAGCAGTGAACCCACACAATCTTGCGGCAGCAGACACATTGTGGATGGCGTACTTCTAAGGCGTCATATTAGGGTCTAACACCGGTTTAACGATCGTATGTACGAGTAATTAACAGCAAAGATAATCGAGGCTAGAATCAACGAGATGGCACACAGCACAAGAAGCAAGCAGCTGACAATCTGTATGTAGGTGGTGACGTCGACGGCACCAGAGAGCGAGCGGTGGGAGTTGTAGTTGTACTCCTCCATCGGAAAGTGTGTTGCGTAGCAGACAATAACGGAACAGATGTTGGCAGAAAGGTCCATGAGCTTCAAGGCGACGATAAATATCAGACAGCGGAGAGAGACCGCTGTCGGGACTCTGACAAGACTGGCGGGCAAGGCCAACGTGCAAAGAAGAAACTAGCATTAGTAGCGGTAACGAACATAGTCGAACTGACTTCACGAGGCCAAAGACATACCAGCAAATACCCCAACACACACAGGAGAACTGAAGCGGCCGGACGATTCTCCACCTCGCTAAAGGGCACCGCAAAAAAGATCAACACGTACTGGACCATGATGGAGCCCATAAATACGTGGGTCAATGCTGCGTAGGTGCCAGTACTGAAATTGGGCGGGTCCAAGGCTGTTTCGAGGTCGGGCGGCCATGATGGCTCGTCAAACAACACCAGTTTTGTTGACATAGGCGGTGACTAGTTTACCTTTGGGGTGAAGAACCTCAGAAAAACAACCGGTACAAACCGGCAACTGCTAGCACAAACACAAAAATTGTGGCACAGATGGGAGACGTGGAACACGCAAGACTGCCGACTCCAGCAGGGCAATTGGCACAGACACTTCTGTGCACCAAGCACAGAGAAGATGCGTGTGTCTTGCTCGCGTGGACAGGCTTGAAACCGATGATTTAGGCAGAAGCTCCCGGAGTGGGTGGCACATATGGGTCTAGGCGAGACGTGACCATGCGGTGATACATGGCCCGCTCCAAGCGAGGAAATATTTTGTTGCTGAGCTCGACGCCCTCGCTTAACCAAATGCCCCAGGACCCCATCATGTTAGCCATGAGCATGTCGGTAAAAAGACGATCGCCAATGACGGCCACTTCGGCAGGGTCAGAGACACCGTGTTTGGCAAAGTAGGCCATGATTTCCTCGTAGCAGCCGGGTTTTTTCGTGCTGTGGCGAAGAACCATGACGCCGGTGTCATTTTCGAGTTTGGAGGCCTGTTCAAAGTCCATGTCGTCGTTGGTTCCAGCGGAATTGGAGACGATCAAGATCCGTTCTTTGGGGAAATGTTGCTGGAGCTGGGTCCACGTTTTTTCATAGGCGGGCCACACGCGGTCGTCGTGGTCCTTGGCGAAGCAGTTGTCCTTGTCTAGAACCACGGCGGAGATCCGGGCGCTGTTGTGGCCCGGAATGGCGAGGGGAAGTGGGAGCTTGTCGAATGACGCGACGGTCAAATGAGGCAAGCAAAGCGCCGGATCGTACGCGAGGCGGGAGATGTTGGAGACGGCGCTGGCGTTGAAAAGTTGCATTGGGGGACAAGGGGAGAGGACCGCCGGGAAAAATGGCTCAAAAAGGAACTGCAATAGTGATAAGACAGGGTTGGCCGCTACGGAAGAAAGGTGGGCCGTTCACGATGCTAAATACGTATCGTATGGGTCAGCTTGGAAGCCGAACAATGTCAGTTGAAGGGTGAAAGACAGGAGGGAATTGGAGTCTGCTCAAGCGAAATCGACCGCTTGCGAGGGGAGCAGTTTGAAGTGAGGGGAAAAGAAGGAATCCGAAGAGCTGAAGAGCTGAAAAAAACCCGGAAAACCGCCGAACCAGAAAGAAACAAGCACAATCAGTGGTGTGGATTTGGATCTTGTGGTCCATGGATAGAGCGCGCGATCCCGTGATACGCCTACACTTTTTCGCCCCAGTCTGGCAGCTGAAAAAACCAAAGACACAGGCTCCGAAACAACCACAACCAGTCATTGGCATGAGCCACCCACGCAAGAAAGATGCTGCGCCACGGCGTCGCGCCGGAGGCTCCTCCAACGGCGGCGCCTCCAAAGTCTCCCAGCTGCCGGCCCCAGCCGCCTCCACCGATGGGCCCCACTGCCTCATCTGTGCTGAACCCACAGAATACCTGGCGGTGCCTCCGTGCAACAACATCACCTGCCACATGTGCAGTTTCAGGCAGAGGGCCCTCTACAAGAAAAAAACGTGTTTGGTTTGCCGCACAGACCACGAAGACGTGGTGTACACGGACAACTTGGCCGAGTCGCTTCGCTACGACGACGTGTATGAGCAAAGCAAGAAATGGTCTGCTGGCGAGTACGGCGTGCACTTCACGGGGCCCATTGTCAAGGCCGACACGCTCCGGCTTGTGGCAAACGAATGCCGCCAATGCTCGGAGCAGTTCTCCCGGTTCGGTCCGCTCAAAGACCACGTCCGGGCTGAACACGCCAAGCAATTCTGCGACGTGTGTGCTGGCCAGCGCAACTCGTTTGTGTGTGAGTTGCCACTCTACACTCCGCGGGAGCTCCAGCGCCACATGGCGTGTGGCGATCGTGACGGCTTCACGGGCCATCCGAAGTGCAAGTTCTGCCGCAACAAGCACTTTTACTCCGACGACGAGTTGGCCGTCCACGTCCGCGACGCCCACGAGCGCTGTCACATTTGCACTCGTGACAACTACTCTGTGGGCGACTACTACCGCAACTACGACGACGTGTACGCCCACTTCCAGAGCGCCCACTACGTGTGCTCGGTGCCGTCGTGTGTCGAGAAGCGGTTCGTGGTGTTCCGTGAAGATTTGGATCTCACAGCACACATGCTCAAGGAGCACGGTGGGCTTGTCGGATCCAGCAAGCGTTTTCTTCTTGGAGCGTCGTCGTCGCAGTTTCAGTCGCAGCTCTCCACGTTTCCGGCCCGCCAGGGTTCCTCCTCCGCCAACTCTGCCAACACCGATGACCAGATGGAGTTGCGCCGCCGCCGGCTCGACGAACGGGCCAAACATTACGTGGCCAACGACTCAGAAAAGCTTGCTGCTTTCGCCAAGTTGAACCAAGCCTTCCGCTCCAAAAAGTGCTCTGCTGCAGACTTGATCCACGGCTACAAGACCATTTTCAACAACAGCGACACACAAGACATCTCGCTCGTTCTCTATGATTTCATCGAGTTGTTCCTGCCACAGTCGCCCCAACGCTTCCAGTTGCAACAGGCATTCGATGCACTCGGGCCGGCCACCGTGGCGCCCACTTTGGTGCAAAACTTCCCGGTGCTTTCGCCGGGCCCTGCCGGGTCTGCGTTCAAGGCACTGTCGTGGAAGGCCGGTGGCATTGGCTCGCGCCGGGGCCAGGACGAGTTGTTTCCAGCGCTATCAAAACCGCCCAAGCAGAAATCCCAGGTGGTCAAAAATGCTCCCGTGCGTTACACCACGGTGAAAGCGCCTCTCAAATCCAGCCCGAGTCCCAAAATCAACTCTTTCACGGAGAACAAGCTGTACACGCCGTCGTATCTTGACCAGCCTCGGGAAAACCGCCTGACAAGCTCGCTACCGAAGTTGGGCACCTCCTCCAGCAGGCAAACGTCCGGTCACTCTGGCAGCTCTGCTTCTCCATCTCCCAGCACATCGCGTGTGCAATCGCCCAATTATGTTTCGAGAACGCACACGCCTGTGGCCAAGGCGGCCCTGACCATCCTGAGCTCGAAGTTTCCTGCGTTGGAAAAAAAGAAGAAGATTGTCATTCCTCCGGTCAAGCCAATTCCGACCAAGCCTGCCACCTGGGGCCTGGGTTTGTCTTCACCTCAACCGGCCCCTCAGGACGACTGGGGCGGGCTCATCGTCGATAAGAAGGCACTCAAGGCCCAGCGAAAGAATGAGCGGAAGCGGTGAGACAAGAAGTGACGAGGTGACGAGGTGACAAGGTGACGAGGTGACGGGAAGTGACGACAGGTGACGACAGGTGACGACAGGTGACGACAGGTGACGACAGGTGACGACAGGTGAGAGGTGGCGAGAAGTGACGAGGTGAAAAGGAGACGAAAAGGAGACGAAAGATGCAAATCGAACAATTGATTCACCGCGAACGTTCTCAAATACGAAGCTGGAGCATTGCTAAAAAAAAAAAAATGGCGTGCTCTAACACGCAAAACAAAAGCGGACCCGCTCGGAACGAAGTATGGAATCCAGTGGGTGTTCCGCGCGCGTGAGCATCGTCACCTCATCTTCCCAACGCTCTCGTGCTCATCCTCCCGAAACCTCCCTTTCTCTTTTCCCAATCTGCAACCGCCAATTTCCCAATGATTGCCCGTTCTTTTTCCACCTTTCTCCGGAGCACGTCGTTGAAACGAGCTGCCACGGTCCCGCCACGTGCTGTCCGCCCCTCGGTTTCTAGCTTTGCCATCCACAGCTTCGTGCCTCAAAGAAACAACCTGGGAAACCTGACCGCCGCCGATGCCGCCGACAAAAGTGCCACGTTGAAGACTGACACGCCTCAGCTCATGATTGCGTTCACGTGCAAAAAGTGTGACACCCGTTCGTCCCACACGTTTTCCAAGCAGTCGTACACCAAAGGGTCCGTTCTCATCCAGTGTCCGGGTTGCAAAGGCAGGCACTTGATTGCTGACAACCTCAACATTTTCCGCGACAACAAGGTCAATTTGGAGGACCTTCTCCGCGCCCAGGGCGAGTCGGTGGCCACCACAACGGACGATTTGGCGTTCGAGGACATTCCTGAGTCGCTACGCGGCACCCTCGGGCACTACGCCAAAGATGCCCCCGAGGAGTACCAGAAAAAGTCCCAAGAACAAGAAAGCCCTCTCTTGGAGTCGGGTGAGCGTAAGTAGACAATTAGTACGAGGAAGGTGGCCCGAAAGAGGTATACACCCGAAGATCGGTGAAAAGGTGCGCGGCTCATACTGCTACCACACTTTGGTTGCAAAGGCGACGAGCGTGGGAATCCTCGGGATTTCTTCGCCCCCCCCCCCCCCC
>JAKUBD010000087.1:0-23118 GCA_030563125.1 Metschnikowia laotica
AGAAAAATGTAAAAAAAAGATGTAGTCTGAAACAGAGGAAGATTTACTGAACTGTCCTGAAACACGTGTTTTGTCGCAGGCTCGTTTCACATTGTACTTCCCGCGCGATGTCAATATGTGGTCTGCCTGGGTTCTGCCTGGGCGCCTGGCAGGCCACTTAGGCTCCCAGGCTTACAAAATGGCTGGTCATTAACGCGCGCCTTATACCTCTCCCCTGCTGGTCCGGGGAGCTTGAAAACATTGAAACAATGCTGTAGCATTGCTGAAACCATTTCGAAACGCCGCTGAAACTATGTTGAAACTACTCAGGTTTCAATTTCGCTACACTTAAGCCGAAGTTAGTGTCAGTCTTACCTCGCTCCCCGCCCCTCTACGCGGTGTTCCGGCCTGACCCGCGTTACGCTTGTCGCCCGCACAAGAAAAAAACCCAGCTCGCTGTCGGATCACCGGGCGTGTGCGCACCGTTTACCGCCACGGCTTGCATCGCTCATGATGTAATTTTCTTGTGCTCCAACTGCCCCCGCTTCTTTTACTTACGTAATCTCGACCGAGACTGTGATTCTCCACTAAATTCCCCATCACCCCTCACTGAATTACCGGCTTCCCCTCTATAGAAGCCGCGCCTCCATAAAAAATAGTTCCTTCCTTCGTCACCTGGTCACCACCTCCTCCCGGCGCTCTCTCGACGATACCCAATCATTACCAAAGGCTATCCGTTCCGCCCCTTTTGTGAGTCAACCAGTTCGTCGGCTTTTACACATAGAGGCTAAAGTGCTTCAGCATCACTCAAGCTAGAGCCACAAAACAAAAACAACCAAAAAAAAACTAGAGCCTGTGATTGCCCTGCCAGCTCGACAACGCGCGGCAACTCCAATCACAACCTTTCCTTCTTGTGGCATACACTTAGTGTCCGCAAGATCAGATTATGAACGGTGCTGTTTCATCTCAACATCCCAAATACGACGCAAAGATGATGGATTTGAGAGTGGGTAAAAAGTACCGTATTGGCCGCAAAATCGGCTCGGGCTCCTTTGGCGACATTTACTTGGGTACAAATATCATCTCCGGCGAGGAAATTGCCATCAAGCTCGAGAACGTTAAGGCAAAACACCCCCAGTTAGAGTACGAAGCCAAGGTCTATAAGGCTTTGAGTGGTGGTGTCGGCATTCCCTTTGTGAGATGGTACGGAACCGAATGCGACTACAATGCTATGGTGATCGATCTTTTGGGTCCATCTCTCGAGGACCTCTTCAACTACTGCAACAGAAAATTCACCTACAAGACCGTATTGCTTTTGGCCGACCAATTGATTTGCAGGATAGAATACATCCACGCAAGGTGTTTCATTCATCGTGACATCAAACCCGACAACTTTTTAATGGGAATCGGCAGACGTGGTTCGCAGGTCAATGTCATCGACTTCGGTTTGGCCAAGAAATATAGAGACCCCAGAACCCACTTGCATATCCCTTATAGAGAAAACAAAAACTTGACAGGTACTGCTAGATATGCCTCCGTCAACACGCATTTGGGTATTGAGCAGTCTAGAAGAGACGACTTGGAGTCTTTGGGTTACGTTCTCATTTACTTTTGTCGTGGCTCATTGCCATGGCAAGGCTTGAAGGCAGCCACTAAGAGGAAAAAGTACGACAGAATTATGGAGAAGAAAATGACTATCCCCAATGATGTTTTGACCAAGGGCTTGCCTGGTGAATTTTTGGAGTACATGAACTACGTCAAGAACTTGCGTTTCGATGATAAGCCTGATTACCCATACCTCAGAAAGTTATTCAGAGATTTGTTCAAGAGGGAAAATTACAGATACGACTATGTCTTTGATTGGACGTTATACAAGTTCCAGCAAGAGAGACAACGTGAACAGTACAAGCTTGGCGAGGGCCAGAATGAGCAGAATAACAATCAGCTTCAACTGCAGCAGCTGCAAGTCCAGTCGCATGTGCAAGCCCAACCACAGGCACCAGCACAAGTTCAGCCTCAAAGCCAACAACAACAGCTACACCAGCAGCAGCAGCAGCAGCAGTCCTCGCTACAACAACATCCATCGATGGCACAACAGGCTCAACGACTTCCCCAAGTCGGCTCACAACAGCATGCTTATCAGCTCAATCACCACTCCCCGGACCAAAAGCTTGCCAACGAGAGCGGCTTGGTCCAGGACCAAAATCTCAGCTCGGGCAGATTTGGCGATGCAACCTACCATCAATCTTACGATCAGGGTGAAGCACAACGTGGGTACAAACCCAACACTAACCCTGCATGGATCTAATGAAAGAGTGTACCCCTTGCAAACTTACCTATTTACTAGCATGTCTTTCCTTCTCGCGTCTCTTTTTAATACTTTCTCGACTATTTAAATCAATCAACATTGTCCTGAGCCTTAGAAGACGAAACTTCCGTCTGGTTCTTTGTAGACTCTTTGTTTTCCATTTGATTGTTGAACACAGCACCCAAGAAGTCAAAGATATGCTTCCCTTCCTTGGTGGCTCCGGAGCCCTTGAAAGTATCTAGGAACTCGAAAAATCCGTGGAACACGTTCTCTTTGCTTTCCTCGGCGTAAATCTTGTCATAGATATTCTTCATTTTGAAAGCATCCATTTCCTTCTGGTACTTCAGAAACTCAATCTTGTTGTAGCCCATGTCGGTTAATCTCTCGTTATACTGCTCGTAAACCGGGCATTCGAGCAACAAACCTAATGCTGGAGCTTTAGGGATGTTGATTTTGGCAGGTCCAAAACAGTCGCTGATACGAGTGATAGGACAGCCAGTGCGGACAACCAAAGACGCCATGCAGATCATCTTTCTGATCTGGTGAAGCATGAAAGATTGGCCATGAATCTTGATGGAGATCCACTCCGATCCCTCAATGATGAATGGGTCAGACACAGTGGTTCCCTTCATGAATCTTCTTGAGCTATCTTCTTTATAAGTCTTGCCCAAAGTGAAGTTGTGGAAGTTGTGGGAACCTTCATATTGCTTCATGGCCTGGCGAAACAATTCCAACTTTTCCAGGTTGATTCTGTAGTGACGTCTGCTGGCATTTTCGATCCCCTTGATACGCCTAACAAGCTTACCCCACTCACTGACCTCGCCATCCTCGCCAAAATACTCCTGCTTTTTCTTGTCTTCCTTGTCCTGGTCAAAAGACGTTTCAGCGGTTTTCTCGAAAACTTGTTCCAACTCTTCCTGGGTGACGCCATCGGAAAGAATTGCCTCTCTGGTCTCTTGCCACCATTGCACATCGCTGTCTTCTCTGAGAATTCCCGGATGCTGGGATCTGCTCTCCTCGATCAACGTGTACAAACTGCTTTTTGGTCTGGCGGGAAGCAAAGAATGGGTAGGAAGCAAATACTCGTACACTCTGGAGGAGCACATCTTTCTGCAGTCGAAAGATCTGTTTGTGCGTTCAATTCCCCACATACGGATCTGATCGGGAAGTTGTTCGTTGATCTTCTCCAAGATGTTCTCATCCTCAATGATCAACTTACAAGAAATGACGTTTCCGGCAGCGTGAACACCTTTGTCTGTTCTTGCGGCCCTCATGAAGCCATTTTTCTTTAAGTCGGTGGAATTCTCCTTCGAGATTGCCCCGGCATCGATGAGAGCCTTGAAAAGGGCGCCTTCGATGGTCTTAACCCCAGGATTGTTTTGAATCTGCATACCATTGTAGCCTGTTCCACAGTATCCAATCATACAGGCGACCTTCTTCTTTGGCTTTCTTTCAGACTTTTCGACTGGGTTGCCGTTCTCGTCCACTAATGGTTTCCATTCGCTGAAAAGTTAGTACCGCATATGTCATTGTTTCTCGCGTATCGATGACTTACCTACGTCTTCTGACGATCTCTCTTTGAGAAATTTTGGGGCTTGTCGCCTTCGAGAGAACCATATTTGGCCCTTTTGACGTTGGAAGAATCGCTTGGAGCGTTCTTCTCCACAAGCTCTTCATTGGACCGTTTTTCTTGCACCATTGTGTGAAGTAAAGAGGATTTTTTGGCCCATCGCGACTTGTGGTGCGGGTTCGAATGGGGTCAACGTGACTTGCATCAACAGAGGTCGGAATTTTGCCCAACGGCTGGAACGGGCGGTCAGCAACAGCCAGCTACGGAATCAGAAATTTCTATCACATTTATTTTTCGCTGCCCGACCCGTCCTTAATTTGCACTGGCAAGCCACACCACACTGAGCCCGGGCATCTCTGCGCGCACGTGATGCATGGCATTGTGAAAAAATAAAAATCGCTTCAACTGTTTTCAAACCAACCGCCAACGCCATGAGATCTTTGACGGAAGAGGAGACTAAGGTCGTCTTCGAGAAGTTGGCCAATTACATCGGAAGAAACATATCGTTCTTGATCGACAACCCCACAAATCCCCATGTGTTTAGACTACAGAAGGATAGAGTCTACTACGTTCTGGAGGCCATCGCCAAATTTGCTACCTCTGTGTCCAGAGACCGTTTGATGGCATTGGGAACGTGTTTCGGAAAGTTCACCAAGACCGGAAAGTTCAGATTGCACATCACAGCCTTGCCCTACTTGGCCCAACACGCCAAATACAAGGTATGGATTAAAACCAACGGTGAGATGCCCTTTTTGTACGGTAACCACGTTTTGAAGGCCCATGTCGGAAGAATGACTGATGACATTCCAGAGCACGCCGGACTCATTGTGTTTTCCATGCACGATGTTCCTCTTGGGTTCGGAGTCTCGGCCAAGTCCACTAACGAAACCAAAAACATGCAACCCACCGCCATCGTGGCCTTCAGACAAGGTGATATTGGAGAGTACTTGAGAGAAGAGGACACTTTGTTCACGTGAGAAAACGCATGAATCTGTACCATTAGCATAATACATGACTTGTTCGAGAAATTTGTAGTGTTGCAAGCAGCTATATACAATTAAAAGACCAAGTTGTTGAGTTTCAACAATTTGCCAGGGTTGCCGGCCGACGTGAAGTAGGTGCTGTTCAAAAGTTTCTCCTTTTGCTCCTCGACGTTGGCACATTCTGTGAACTGGCCCACCAAAGCAGATGCCGACTCCTTCCTGTAGTCCTCTTTGCTGGGGTACGAACGGACCTGCAACACTCCGGCCGCGTGCCAAAAGTCCAACAAAGTCTTTGCTTGGTCCTTTTCTATCTGTGAGAGAAAGAATGGCTGGACACCCCCGTTCTTCTGGATTAACTGGGCCACTTCAAAGTCACACTCACGGACCTTGTCGTACCGGTTTGGTTCCTGGAGTCCCAATCCGACTCTCAATGTCTTGGACTCACCGTTATCCTTGGACTCGGCGAGTAAAAGGCCACCCTTGGCAAACATGGATTCTCCGCTGACCAACTGTGCAATGAAGGATCCAACCTCAAGGTCAGTGAAATGCACTGGTCTCATGTCTGGGAAAAAGTATCTGGTGTAGGTACCGGCAAGCAAAGCATTGAAGTTATCGACGGAAACCAACACGGGAAACTCCTTGGAATGCTCCTGCAATTGTTTCAAGAAGAAGGAAAATGCTTTGGTTTCTCCCACAACGCCGAAGTCGTGGTTGAGCGTGAGGAAGTCTTGAAGAGTGTGTTGTCCCTTCTTCAATTTATGCTCAGTTTTCTTGGCCACGAACACACTGTCTTCGGTCAAAAGCATCTTCAGAAACACAGCCTCATTGGCTTTGCGCAATTTTTGAATCCATCTTTTCGTGAACATGGGTTGCTGGAACTTTGTGGTTTGCGTGTTGTAGATGTAGTCACTGGAACCTTCAACAATTTTTTCCGGGTTTTCGAAATGCAACAACACAACGTCATCCTTGTACTTGGAGAGGGCGATGCTTTGTGCCTGTGTTATCAAAGTCGACTTACCAATACCCTTGTCACCCAATAAGCACACTCTGTTTTTCTCTAGAGGCTGGTCCAACTTGTTGATGAAGTCCTCGGTGAACTTGACAGTGTTGGCGCTGACCATAGAAACAGGCTCTCTAAGGATCTCGTGGTGCTGGAACTTTTTGAATGCACCGAGAGTGTCCAACTTCTCTTTGGTTTCTTTGGGGTAGACAACGATTTTAGAGTTCAAAGAGGTAAGCTTTTCAGCACTCAAGGTGGAATAAAGGTCGCTTGGCATATCTGCAGCAAGCTTTTCGAACTTGAGTTCCCTCACGGCATCACGAAACTTTAAATGGGTCATTCCACCCTTTTTGGCTTTTTCCTTTGGTGTGTCTTTCTTGAAACCAAGCTTGACCTTCTTCTTGGGGCCCTTCACTGGCGCAGCTGCACAGTTAGGCAGCGAAATAGAAAGCTGCCTAAATTGGGAGGTGACTGAGGCAGCTTGTACCCGGCGGCACTGGCTAGCTCTAGCAACGGCAGATCTCAACATGGGTACTTGATCACTTGTACTGTGAGCTCACCATGTTGAGGTAAATTTTTCGTCTGGTCACGTGCGCACTTTTGGACCTGGAGTTCACCATACGTGGATATTCAAAACATAGAAAGGATTTTGTGAGTCTACTGCGCTCTATCTGGTAGCCGAGAAGACCTTTCGTCTACGAACGGCTTCCTTTGCTATATTCCTCGAGCCTCTTCGACCAAAACGACGCTGAAAGACACTTTCATCGTCGAAGAGCTAAAACAACAGAGCAAACATCAACCGCCGCTTTTGAAAGCAACTACTTTAAAGTACAAGCTCTCCAGCTCCATAATGACTATCTTTCTGCTCTTTGGCACATTTCTTGGTGCATTTATCCATCTCCAGCCCTAACGACCTGCATATCCAGCTTCTCGCTTCACTGAAAAAAAAAAAAATCAATTAAAGCCTCGCTTTGACTTCTCGTTCTTCCTGACCATGTTCAAAACATGTGCCAGAGAATTTCCTAAAACCTTTCAATGCGGATACTTCCAGTGGAGGTGTCTCTCGCGTAAGCGAAAGCAGATGATTCCATCGGCAAAGAAGCAGACTTTATACGCCAAGCCCACGGTCGAGAGAGAGAAAACCTTTGCCTTCGGCAATTTTGCTGCATTGCAAAAACCCCAAAAGAAAAACTTGGAAAAAGCCTCCAATGTCATTGAAAACATCACAAGCTTTGACTCATTGCGAGTATTTCCCACTGTGCGTGCAGCCATGATTGAAGAAATCAAGCTGACCTACAACATGAAAAACACGTACATCCAAAACAAGGAAGATTTGCAGATCAAGCCATCGCCAGTCCAAGTCGCTGCAATTAAACGGATTAACATACCGCGCAAGGTTTCTCAGCAGAAATTGGAATCAGCCGGAAACCCTTTGCTTCATGACATAATGGAGGAAAATGAGAAGAAGAAGTTGAAGGTGTTCACCATTGCTGCTGAAACTGGATCTGGAAAGACATGGGCGTATTTGGCATCCATTCTTACCAAACTCAAGGATGATGACTTGGCCAACTTTAAAAGAGGGAAAGCCGTCTATTCCGACAGCAAAAAACAGCCGATCGTGAGGTCCGTCATTCTTCTTCCAACCAACGAGTTGGTGAACCAAGTTTACACAACTCTCAGTGCTGCCTCGAAAGTCAAGTTCGATTTGGAGAAAGATATTTCGCAAAAAGTTCTCAACTCAGAAGATTATTCCGCATTCTTACAATTGCCTGAGAACTCTGAAAATTTAAATCTCAAAGTGTTCAAATGGGGATCCGGGGACTCTCATGAAAAGCTCTTTGGAGCAGTTTCGGATGGCAGAGTTGACGTTCTTGTGACGACGCCAGGCAAGATTGAGAGCTTGACTAAACTCAAAAACATTCAGCGTCCGTTCCGTGCCTTCGGCTTTGTCGACTACTGTGTTGTGGATGAGGCAGACACTCTTTTGGATGAGTCTTGGTTCGAAGACACCACATCTGCACTTCTGAGATTCACCAGGTTGAAGGACTTGATCATGTGCTCAGCGACTATTCCGAAGGAGTTCGAGAAAAATTTGAAAAAACTTTTCAAGGAGGAGAATTCGGTTATAAGAATCGTGACTCCTCAAATCC
The DNA here is from genome assembly GCA_030563125.1 of Metschnikowia laotica. Taxonomy (NCBI): domain Eukaryota; kingdom Fungi; phylum Ascomycota; class Pichiomycetes; order Serinales; family Metschnikowiaceae; genus Metschnikowia; species Metschnikowia laotica. The sequence goes on from JAKUBD010000087.1 coordinate 7,991, forward strand.
ACAAGATCTCATCAAACATTAGTGTCAAGATCATTGACGCTCAACAATCTCCTTATAATGGCTCCAAGACAAGATGTTTAGCACAAGCTCTCTACGCCATCCATAATGATGGTACCGAAGGAGGCTTTGTCAAGCGCATTCTTGTGTTTGTTAACGAAACAAAGCATGTTGAACCTCTTGTCGAAACTCTCATTTCCAAATATGGTCATCGGGAAGTGGATGTGACCGGCGTGACAGGAAAACTTTCGACAGACGAGAGATCGTTTAGAATTGAGCAGTTCGTCAAGTCAGCTACTCCCTTGAAAGATGATCCGGAAGGAAGTAAAATCAAAGTTTTAGTCACCACAGATTTGCTTGCAAGGGGACTCAACTTCCAAGGTATTAAAAACGTCATTCTCATGGACTTGCCACGCAATTCTATCGATCTTATTCATAGAATCGGAAGAACAGGCAGAATGCGTCAATCAGGAAGAGTCTTTGTTATTATCGACAAAAAGACCAAAAAGTCCTGGATCAAGGGTCTTCCAAATGCAGTCAAAAGAGGCGTCACCATTGGTTAATTGTTAGTCTCATCGCATATTTTTCAGCATTGGTATGTCCATCCACCGCAGCATAATGATGATATAAAAAGATTTTTGACGTTAGACTTCCTAAATTTATTGAGGAGAAATCTAAGATATCTGAAAAGCATCAACAGGTCTATTGGCCTATTATGAATCATGATACTAATTCAGCAGAAAACATTATCACAGTCACGAACAGGTTTCGATCGACTCGAGGAGCGGTTATCGCTACAGGTATGTCTTTTTTTTTTTTTTATGACTCTATGATGAACAATCTTGATTTAGAACGCTTGACTTCCTAATAACTTTGAGGAAACCGTCTTGATATTAAATTATCTGATCAGAGTGTACCACACGCGACAAGTGAAATGATTACTAACCAAACAGTATCTTGTAAATAGAAATACCAGAATGCCTTGATGGCAGCGAATCAAGCAACAGAAAAAAAATGGTGTAAAAAACACCCTGGACAACTTTATCTGCTCACCCTTGCACTATGGTGTACCAGACTATACAACCAGGGTAGATCAACGAAGGGATACCTATCACGGATTATCTGAGAAGATAGTCCAGAGGCAGCCCTGCTACAGCTCGTAGAAATAAATGATATTTCCGGAATTCACATGGTAGATGACGTCATCTAAGACCGCTCGCCTCGCAATCAGGTGCTCTTGCGTCACGTGGAAGCAGGTGTTGTACGAAGCAGTAGCTGATTTTATTGTCCACGAATGATCCGTATCCCTCGACAAGTGGCATCAATTTCGAAGCTTATCTATTGCCCATACTCAACAGTATCAAAAGAAAAACTTTATCACATTATGAACCACGGCGACCTAAAACTTCAGCCAACGGCCGCAATCCCATACTTCGGTAAAGAAGTCGTCAACCGAGTGTCATTTCTTCGGGAAGACTCGGATTTTATTGCCAATGCCGTTCTGCATCCTTCGACTCGATTCATTTTCTATGAAGACGGTAATCCGCTTATCAACAACACAGAAGTATCTGAAAGACTCATAATCCTCACCAACGGCGATAAGCAATTGGCCACCACACCAGGAACCAATGTGGCAGGCACATCGAAGGGATTGATGGATTCTTTGCCAGAATGGAAGCTGGTCATCGACACCTGGAGCCGTGAAAATAAAGGGCAGGTGCCGGGGATGCGTGCGGACGGAAAGCCCAGTATGCTTTTCCTAGGTTTGAAGGACGAGAGTGTTGGCTTGGATTTCCACGAATTGAAGCTGTATGAGATGGAAACGTACTTGGATCACCAAGGACGGTACTTTGGAATCCCATTTTTTGGCGTGGATCTCACGAACGCTCCGAAACTCACCGCCCTGGTCAAGAAGCACATCTTAAACAACCGAAGTGATTTGCAAGACGACAACTTGATTTTCACCTACTCCAGGAAACACACGATGGGCTTTTCTATGGAAGAGTCTGCGCTTTTCAGTCATGGAAAAATGTTTTTTGATTGGATGGGTAGAAACAGGTTCTGTCCAGGTTGTGGCTCGGAAGTGATTGTAATTCACGCCGGCGGCAAACTCAAATGTACGAACGATAAGAAAGTCAATGAGGATGAGGAAAAGCACGAATGTCCGGTGAAAAATACCCGGGTGTCCAACGTGTCATTTCCCAGAACTGACGCCGTGGTGATCACCGCCATCACCAACAGGGAACATACAAAAGTGCTTCTCTCTCTCAACAGGAGACACGCCGCTACAAAAATGTACTCATGCACAGCCGGCTTCATGGAACCCTCGGAAACTGTGGAAGTTGCCACCAAAAGAGAAGTTTGGGAGGAGACTGGCGTGTTATGCTCGGATATCCAAATTCTCATGACACAGCCGTGGCCGTTCCCGGGCAACTTGATGATCGGATGTATCGCTACGGTTGATTTCAACGGCACCAACGAGATCATTCACCTAGGCCACGATCGTGAGCTTGCCGATGCGCAATGGTTTGACAACTCGTTTGTTAAGGGTCTTCTAGAAAGTACCCACACAAGTGCATCGAATCCGGAGCACATCTTGCTTCCCACTGAATCCTCCATTGCTTACAGTCTCATCAAGCATATTGTTGAAAGCCCCGAGAAGAACGTGAAGCTTTGAGTGTAGCACACCAAGAGCCGGTGCTGTTAAGCTGATACAAACTTAATAGAGACGCTTTGATTTTTTAAAGGGTGTTAGCAAAGTGATCTCAATTTGATGGAGAGATTTCAGCGCAGGTCCAAAGTTTATATCAGGTCAGCTTCATAGTGCTTTGAGTTGTCTATCAAAGTCACCCTGATGCTCGTCCTGCTGTTTTCGAGGGTACCTGAATATATGCAATTTCAATTTTAGACATGATTAACAGTAAATATCAATTTTGTATAATCTGCCCGCATTAAACAAAAAGTCCCAGATCCGATGGTCCGGTGGCACTGCTTATATGACGTCTTCCTGTCAATCCTGCCATGCCGCGTCTTCATGTACCCCAGGCTTTCTATTTAAAAAGCTCAAGTGCCGCAGTATATAAGGCAAACGGCATCACCATTCGATCCCGGGATTTTCATTTGAAGTCCCAAAAGCCCCTAGGATAGTAATACCTTCTGAAGCCCCAGAATGACAGCCAGTTCTGCGTGCCAGGTCGTGGGCCATCGCGGCTTCAAGGCGAAGTACACGGAAAACACCTTGCGAGGTTTTACAGAGTGCTACAAAACAGGTGCCTTCCTTTTCGAAACAGATGTGTGGGTGACCAAGGACAATGTTTTGGTGATCTCGCACGACATCAATACCAAGCGTGTTTTTTGTGACGCAGACGGCAACGAGACCGACTACAACATCCTCGAGACGAACTACGACGACCTTAAGGACCTTCGGACCATCGAATCAGGCGAACCCCTCCTCACGCTAAAGGATGTGCTCCGCTGGTACATGCTCTATGTCAAGGAGAACGAAACGTCCGAGCGGTTTCGGATCATGCTTGACTTGAAGAACTACAACCCGCCGAAGCTCATGGCGCTTCTCGTCCAAGACATCATGGAGATATACCCCGACCTCTCGTGGTGGTTCCCGCGTATCCAGTTGGGGGTGTGGAATATTCGCTTTGTTCAATATATGAATCAGGATGACTTCTTCCAGAAGGCGTTTTATGGCTGCGAGCCCAACGACGACTGGACCAATTTCGATCTCTTCCACATCTCCACCGGTTGGGAAGATTCCATGAATTATATTGCGTACAACGAGTACCTTGAAACGCTTCCTCGTGAGCGCATAAAGTTCAAGGTTACAGGTGTGTCCATCATATATGTGTCGACGTGGTCTGCCGACTTTTTACGCAAGTTTGTTCCAATTTTGAAACTCAAGGGCTTGAAGTTGTACACGTGGACCATCAACCGCAAGATGCAGCTCGATTACATCTGCATGGTAGGCTCAACTTACAAGCTCAAGGAGTATGGCGTTGTTTCGGACCATCCGGACCAAGCGGTGGACTGGGCAAAGCGCCACCAAGATGATCCTGGTCGCACGAAACTACACGTTCCTATGAAACTTGCTGTGTTTTCGTGGCTTTTCCGGACTCTCATGTACATTATGGGCCCTTCGAAGCTCATCAGCAACCGTGACTTCGAAAACCACGTCAATCCATTGTCAAAGCCGGTGTATGAGCGCCGCTTGGGTAACCGTGTGTTTGCGTTCCTTCAGGCCCGAGGCATCTTCTAGACATTACAATCGTTAGCCGCAAAATGAGAGAAGCAGGCTTAAGATTTCAACATTCTCGAATTTTTTCTTCTATTGAACCAAACTTTTATTTATGATTTTTCGCGAGCTCCTCCAGCCATGACTTGTAGTATTGGCGCCGATCATCACACACTGCATCCTAATGCATCGCGCTCATCACAGCGAAAGTACGTCAGCGATTCCAACACCAACTCGTATTCCACATATCGGAAAATAAATATAGAAAGACAAGTCAAATGTTCAGCGCCTTACTACAGCCCCCCAAACACTGCTCGCACGCTACGGTTCAAATCGACATCCGCAAGAAAACCACACAGTCCAAAGTTCTCCTTCCCCCATCCCAAACAAGCTCCGCTGTTGTTCCTAATGCTGCTGGTCCAGCCAAAACTTTGCAAGAGCTTCATCTCGACAGCCGAGGACTGATTGATTACGGAAAAACACTCGCCATTGCCTCTGGCGCTTCCACAGCGGTACAGACCGCTTATGAGGACACAATCCCCCTCAAGAAAAGGTATCCAAACCTCAAACACCACTTCCCCCGCTTCACGCTCGAAACTTGTCCTGATGACAGCCTTAGGGATGTTGTGGAAGACACAAAGAGAGTCGTTGATCAACTTATGACTGGAGGAGATCAAAGCAAAACCACGACAAACGAAGCCACCGTTGTTGACTACTCCCCAGCAGGAATGGAGAGCAGCGAACCAGAGAGCAAGACACTCGAAATCAGAACCCGTGCCGAGGATCCCATGCTTCCTCCTAAATTCAAGCTTCGGAAAAACCGTGAGCGGCCTCCGTCGCCGCCTCCTCCTATTTTGAAGGCAGCCCCAAAAGAGACCGTCACGAAGGAATTGAAAGACAAATGGCACATTCCGTCTGCAGTTTCAAATTGGAAGAACAATCAAGGCTTTGCTATCGCATTGGACAAAAGAGTCAAGGCTGCCAGTGGCGGTGACGTCTCCTCAGGTGTGTCCCTCAATGTGGAGAAGTTCTCCCAACTCTCGCTGGCTCTTGAGCACGCTGACCACACGGCTAGGGAAGAAATAGCCATCCGTAACGAACATCGACGGGAACTTGCTTTGAAGGAGCAGCAGCAGAAAGAGGCTCAGCTTCAAACCCTTCTTGAGCGGTCTAGATCGAGACATCAGCGTAGCAACCCACGCAAACGCTCAGACGAAGCTGACTACTCTAATCGCAAGAAATCTAAATACTAAGTAATGCATCTTAGTTGGATATCCACTTTCATGATATTTACGCTTTCTTTTTGCCTTTGCGAGTTTTGGCCTTGTTTTTTTCGCCGCCTTCGTAGAGTGACTTGTCAAACTCCTCCTGTGCACTTTTGTTGACCCACTCGAGGACTCGCTTGATCTGGTTCTTTGCCTTTTTTGAAACAATCTCCTCATTAAAATGATTTCGCAACAGTGTGAGCTCTTCTACGCTGCCGCTTTTCAATGTCTCCTCAGTAGTCCTCTGTCTTTTGTTGGGTCCATTGGCAGCTCTTCTATTAGGTCTCTTCCGCGTCACAACTTCATCCCCACTATCTTCAACTTCTGTCTCAGTATTGCAGCTGCTCTTCAACTTCTCGATCTGCAACTGGATCGCCTCTATATTTGCTTCTATGCCACTCTCCTCCTTGGGAAGTTTCAGGATCCAAAGTGCCTTGTTTCGTGCAGACATACTGGATACTAATGCATCTTTAACCCTTATGAGCTCTTTACGCAAAGCTGACTCTCTCTTTCCCCATGGATTGAGCCATTTGATCAAAGCTTCGATCTCAGTTTCATCGTCGAAAGCTCTCCATTGCGAACCGGAAATCAATGGGTAGGGCCGCTCCTCAATCAATTTTCTCTGTATGGGAGAGAGATCCAATGATGAGGCGTTTTCGGCAACTCCACCGAGCAGATCCACGACCTCGCCGAAATCATCCAACTTGATGGAATCCTTAGAGAACGTAAGTCCTGAACGCTTTGCTTCTTCTTTCAAGTCGGGGCTAACGTCATCGTAATTCAAAATCTTGAGTAACTCACCTCCATCCCCGAGGTCCATTGTTGGTTCTGGAATTTGTGCATTAATCACTTCGCTTCCTGATTGTGAGGCCTCTATCCTATTGTCTTTTGACAACAGCAAAAGTCTTTCGACATCATCGTTTGCCAAATGAAGCGCAGACTTCAAGTCCATGTTTGAAGGACCTTGTATCCAAAGACGTCCAATAAGGTACGTTTCTTCGGAGTATTCATCCTTGACGTCAAGGTCATCGTCACTTTCTGGATCTTGTTGCTCATCGTCTTCGTCGCCTCTTTGAGAAAAATGCAAATTGGGCAATCCATTGTTTTCAAACCACCAGTATCTATTGAAATGTCTGTCTTTGCCCAACAAGCGCACTCTTTGGCAATCAAGATGGGTGAGTTTCATCTCGATCTCCCTCTTGGCTTGTCTAAACTCGCGAACTTTGGCAAGATGGGACTCTCTTTGATCCCACAACTCTTGGAAAGAGCTATCCTTTTCGGCAACTTCTCTTTCATATTCGGCCATTTCATAGCCGTTCGGGTTAAGTCTGTGCTTTTTCTTTGTAAATGCAGCCCATTTTGTGGGTTCGCTGGAATTGTTACAGTGTTGCAACAAGCTGGAAAAAATCTCAGAGTGGCATTTGTTCGAACTTTCGATTGCACCTTTGAGATCACGAATAGTGTCGAGTCTACTCCTTCTCAATATAGCAGATGAGTCAATAGACTCGTCGATGTAGCTTCTTACGGCTGTACCATTGACCACAAGTGAAGACAAAATGTGCAAGGTTTTCAAACGCAAGTCGATACTCATTTGGGAGTAGAACTGTGACATAACAGTATTAGGCGTTGCAGGTGTGATCAGTAGTGGAGCCAAGACCCTGTACACCTCCTCAACGGTCTCCGAGTACTCATGAACATATTCCACAAGTGAAAGAACTCCCAAGAGGATGAGTTGCCAGTTGCCATCTTTGAAGTTTCTTTTCCAGAGTTTCTCGTGCCACTTGGATCCACGATAATTCATGACTGTGTATGCATGGTGTTCTGCTGCCTCATCCTCACTTTCTTGCTCAGTGGATTCACTCTTGGGGATTCCATCACCATCTTCATCCTCTTCGTCTTCGTTATCATCTTCGCTGGAATTCGAATTTTCGTTTGTCGTGGATTTTTTCAGAACACCGTTCAGCTCTGCAGAGACAGGTGCTGGTGAGTCTTGTTTGTCGTCTTCAGTCTTTAATTTTATCTCTGAGGTGTCCAGCATCTTCACATCTCTCTTAGACTGATTATCTTCAGAGCCTCGAGCTTTGGCTTTTTTGACATTGGATTTGGAGAAAGTCTTTACATCAATTGGAAGGCTTATTTGGAGACCGAGTGATTTTTCGTCATCAGAACGTTTCTTTGGTGGAGCTTCAGTAGACATGATCAAACTGAGAACCGCACACCAAACTTCGTCTAGAAGTTCGCAGCGACCAAATTCTTTGAGTTGATGATTGTTCCAACCCATCGCGCAAATGAAATCGTCGAAAGTAAAAGTGTCTAGTTTGAAAACCGAGTGGTATATGTTAAAGAATGCCCAGCATTCTAGCGCCTCTTGTGCGTTGTTGAAAGTGCCACTTCGAAGGTCGTTCAACTCTTGTTGCTTATTTTGAAGAATTAATTTGTCATTTTCTTTGATATCCTCTGTATCATTGATATCCTGTATCTCCTCCTCTAACCTTTGGCTAGCTTGAAGATTCAAGACTTTTGCATTATCTGGGAGGCTTAATTCATGGAATTGAGGACGAGGATGTTGAATGTCAAAATTCAAATGCAAGTCTTCTGTGATCGTTTTTTTAGATGGCTGGAACGACGACATTGTGGCTAAATCATTGTCGTGGAGCTCCTTCTGAATTGCGTCAGGTAGATGGTGAGCAGGAAATCGAAGCCTCGTTTCGTTCTTGGGTTGTGATCTTGAGCTGGGCTCTTGGGATGATGTGCCGTTCAGAGCAGCATTAGCAGCTGCGAAGTTCAAAGTGGCTTTCTTTTTCAACGAACGACCTCTGGCCTTTTTCTGTTTTGTGGTTTCGGTCGGATCGACAGCTAAAGATGGTGAGTCGGCGCGTTCGTCGCCCTCGTAAAGAATCTCTCCACTCGGCGTGATATTTTCGAAATGCTTGAGGTCGTCTGGAAACTCGCCGGATATTCTGTACTTCTTGGCGAACTTCTCTTTCACGACCCATGGGGCGCCGACTTTGTGGGAACGTGTCACGGTGAGCTTGACGTATGTTTTTATGAGCCACTTGGTGAAGTGGTTACGGTCTCGGGAAATTTGTTGGTTTGTGGCAATGATTTGCGAGCCGTCGTTGTTGGTGGAGACGAGGTACTTTGTATCCGAGGGATTACTGTACTGGACCTTCTCTCGAATGATGCCTCGCTGTTTGACGGACGTGGTGTAGGAGCGGGGCTCTTCATTAGCAGGAGCGGCAGTGTCATTGTGGGAAACCATTTTTTTGACAACCACCTCCTCGCCCGGGAAGTACTCATTTTTGAAGACCAGGTAGACCTTGTCAACTAGCAAGTCCAAGCGAGAGATTCTGTTGAACTGAAGGAACTTGAGAATATGCTCGCGTAGGGCCTCGGGGAAATTGGCCTCCAAATCCTTGATTTCCGTGAGCTCTGATTCGTAGGCCTCGAAAAACGTGAGGCACGAGTTGCCGGTGATCTCGCAAACAAACTTACGGCGAGAGTAGTAGTCGAGCCGGGCCAAGTATTCTTCATATTCTAGAAACCATTCCTTTGTTTCGGCAATGACGTATATTTGAGTGGATAAGTCCTCAGGTATCGGAGGCGGGCGAATAAACAACACCTGTTTTCTTTTGTAGAGCACCATGGCATGAGACTACCGCTTGCGGAAGGTTAAGATGATAATGGTGCAGAGATGGCGGAAGCAGCAGTGTGTGATTGGTAGGGCAGACACGGGCGATGCAGATGCGGCGGAGTTGTGGGGGAGCGGAGTTGAAACGGTGGCGGGCCTTGTGGGGGACAAAAAAGTGTTTTTTTTAGAGAAAAATGATGAAGGGGAATTTATGCAGAAAAGTTTAAATTTCGGAAGATGAGAGCGACTAGAGCGACTGCGAGAGAGCACGCCGCAAAACACGCGGGCCGCGCCGTTTGATCGCGCGCCGCTAGACTGGACTGGTGCTACCCAGCCTGTCTTTCCACACCCGGGTGGTCATTTCATGTGAGTTGCAGGCCCGCTGTGGTTTGGGCCCACATATATAAAGCATGGCTGATCGCGGGTGCTGCTGCTGCGCAGCTCCTGGAATTTTTTTGGTTTTTGGTTTTTGTTTTTGTTTTTTGTTTTCCCAAGTGCTGCTACTGAACGCTGCCATGCTTCGTGGAGAGCCAGATCGGCCATCAGGCTGCAAGGAGCGGTTGGATGGAAATTGATTTTTCTCAATCTCCAAACACTTCTGGAGCAGGCTGTCTTTGTTCGAGCTTCCGCTGGTGTAACTGATTGATGGTCGGCTCCTCAGATATCATTGGTTTCTCGGCGCTCTACTCCTTTTTGGCAAACTTACCGAACCAGCGCGCTTGAGGGCCAAGCCAACGACATCCGCGAAACGGACAAGAAACTGCACCCACGCCCACACGGCCAGAGACCACATGCTGTTGATACCGTTAGAGTTTCTCTAGTGACTTGTGACTTGCGACTTATGTGAATTTACGACTTTTGTGACTTTTGCGACTTATGTGAATTCACGACTTTCGTGGCTTTTACGACTTTCGTGGCTTTCTGTTCTTTGTTTTGGTTTTCGTTCTCTCCTGGTCCCAGCATCTCCATTCCCAGCGCACGGCGGTACAGGGCGGCGGCGTGACCGTCGCTATTTGGTGCGGCTGCTGTTGCTGCGTCCAAGCTGTTAGGCCTCGCACGTGACCGGATTGTCGCGGTGTTGGTGAAAACGCTCGTCGCCCCGTGTGGGACCGGATCATCCAGGCGGGTGCAGGGTGGCTTTCTCGCCAAAGTCCCTCCTGCACAAACGCACGCTGACGTCAAATGGTCGCCTCATTCTGCATGGATCTCGCCAACGCATTTGCCCTCCGGCTACGGCAGTGTGGTTTTTTCGTTCGGCAAATTATCGTGCGGAAGAGGATTGGGCATACAATTCCGCAAAGTTGCCATCAGAACCTTCCAATCGCTCATTGCTTTGGTGTGTGCTCGCTCCACAATTTCGAAAATAGGTTATCGTTTGGGCCCGGCTAAACTCCACTCTTCTGCTTCACACGAGGAGAATCCTATCACGAAGGAGTGCTTCTCAATGGGCAAGACAGCTCTGTCAGATCTTTTCTCATCGACCGATTGTGTCTTCATGCAGGCGTGTACCAAAAGAGTGCTTTTTTCCGTGCTCCACATCTGATGGACAATCTGGCTCCGGAAGGTATGCTGCAGGAGATTGGTGAGCAACCGTAAAATTGCTGCCTCAGATTACAGCGCCGTCATATATAAAGAGGCAGAAACACTCACTTCAAACCGTTGAACTTTTTCACTAATCATCATGTCCACTATCCCCGAGCAATTCAAAGGTTTCGCAGTCGACTCTTGCGACAACTGGAACAAGCCTAAGTTGGTTTCTTATGACCGCAAGTCGGTTCAACCACACGACGTTGTCATCAAAAACATTTGCTGTGGTCTTTGCGGTACCGATATCCACACCTTGAGAGGAAACTGGGGCCCATTGAAAAGAAAGGATGCTGTTGTTGGCCACGAGATTATCGGTAACGTCATCGCCGTGGGTGACAAGGTCTCCACCGTCAAGGTGGGCGACAGAATCGGTGTTGGTGCTGCTTCCTCCTCGTGTGGAGACTGTAACAGATGCAACGCTGACAACGAGCAATATTGCCAGAAGATGGTTGCTACCTACAATGCCCCAGACTGTTTCGCCGACGGCTACATCACCCAAGGTGGTTACTCCTCTCACTCCATTGCCCACGAGCAATTCTGCTTCCCAATTCCAGACGCCATGTCTTCTGTTGACGCCGCCCCATTGATGTGTGCTGGTTTGACGGTGTTCTCGCCATTGGTCAGAAACTTGCGCCATATTGAGAAGCCCGTCGTCGCTATTGTTGGTATTGGTGGTTTGGGCCACTTGGCTCTTCAATTCGCTAGCGCTTTGGGTTACGAGGTCTACGCCTTCTCCAGAACCTCCAACAAGAAGGAGGAGGCCGTTGGTTTCGGCGCTTCCGCTTTCGTGGCCACCAACGAGGAGGAGAACTGGGAGGAGCACTACGCCGACAAGTTCCACATGGTCTTGAACTGTGCTTCTGGCTCGGACTTCCCATTGCAAAAATACTTGTCCACTTTGGTCGTCGACGGTAAGTTTGTCTCAGTTGGCTTGCCACCAGGAAAGGAAACCTTCTCTGTTCACCCATTTTCCTTCGCCAGAAACGCTTCTTCTTTCGGCTCCTCTCTCTTAGGATCTAAGACTGAAGCCGAGGAAATGTTGCAATTGGCTGCTAAGCACAACATCAAGCCTAAGGTTGAGGAGGTCCCAATCACTGAGGCCAGCTGTGGTAAAGCTTTGGAGAGATGCGACGACGGAGATGTGAGATACAGATTCGTGTTCACTGATTACGAGAAGGCTTTCGCTTAAATAGACTACGATAATATATATTTGTTGGAACACGTGTAGCATATCTACGATGCAGACTCTCGTCAAAGCCCGATAAAGCAGCCGCAAGGTTTTGTCACAGTCCAGAAGAAAGAACAACGGTTGATTGGCAACGGGAACGAGGGTGGAGTTACACGAGCGACTTCGTTTTTCCTTTAATTTTTTCTCTTCGTTTTTCCGATTTCGATAGTTAAGAACAAAAGGTTGGGAACCCAGAAGTACACTAAAGATGCGGTAATCCCAATTTAACGATACCAATTAAAAAGAAGCTGTGTAGAAATTTGCCACCCGTTTATGGTTTCTTTTGGCTCAATCTGAAGCAATGCCTTGTTTAAACCAAGTGTGGACAAGTTCCGGATTTTGTTCCTAACGCCTGGCCCTGTCTGCTGCCACTCTAGCGCGGTTGAGATGATGAGTGGAATTCTCACGAAAACTTCTCAAGACCACAGCGAAACAACATGTTAACTTCCCACAGCAGGAATGCAGCAAAGATTTGTCGGAAAACGCTTTCAACTGCCCCCGGCCGTCGTTTCCACAACGGCTCATCGGTTTTCAACAAAGAGGACGTGGCGGCTCCCCATCAAGTGGCCAAGGAGTCACATCTCCCCAAAATCCCTCAGGATTTGAAAATCAACCCAAGGCAAGCCAAGACCAAAGCTTCGTTCTTATCTGATCACAAAGTCGAAAACCCAGCCTATAAGATGCCTGCATTTTTGGAGGGACTCGGCCAAAGCATTGTGAAAATCTTCAACATAGACATGGACAAAACCAGAGCAGGCCCAGTGGCTGGCTCACACTATTTTGGAGAGTGCAAGAAACAAGGAATGTACTACGCCAATGAGCTGCTCTCTCCTACCGCCAAATTTTACTACGAGACGTTGGGACTACCCATGAGTTTCTCGCAGTGGTTCCAGATCACCGCTTTACACTACTGGATTTTGTCTGTTAGAATGAGAGCCATGCCGTTCAAGTATGGCCGCAACTACCAGCAGAAATTGGTGGACCGTATTTTCAAGGACATGGAGCTTCGTATGTCCCAGGAGTTGGGCATCAACTCCAACCGTATCATCGAAGGATATTTGAAGGATTACCACACGCAGCTCTTGGGATGCGTTGTTTCGTACGACGAAGCCTTGATGACCGACGACATCACGTTTGCCGCTGCAGTATGGCGGAATGTCTTTAACGCCAACCCAAACGTGGACTTGAGACACATCGAGGCACTTATAGGCTACATCAGACAAAACTTGTACGTCTTGAACAAGATGAGTGACAGAGAGTTTGGTTTTGGTCAATTCTCGTTTGTGCCTCCAGACCAGGTCGTCAAGCCTTTGACCAAGGACCAGGAAGCTGCGTTGAGGGAAGCTGCCAAGGCGCTGTTTGCCCAGAGAACCTTGCCTTCCGACAAGAGTAGTCTCTCTTTGGACGAGTAGACTGTGTACATAGTTGATGGAATATCGTATTTATGATTGTGATATCGTGTGCTTCGATTTAAACGGCGCTTACATTTCGTGCTTCGAATACACGTTATTGATGGTATAGAGTATGTATGACTGTGCTATGGGGCGCCCACAGTAGTAGAGCGCTTACAATTTGGAGTTGGGAGACACGTCGCCGCTTGCGCCGTTTGTGCCTCTAATCATGACGTTCATGACCGCGAAGTCCTCACCTTCCTTGGCGTTGGGCGCGTTCATGTCGCCCAACACAATATCCTTGTAGAAGGCAAAACCAAAGCGGTTGTAAATTGGAATATTGTCCTTGGATGAGCTTTCAAGGTATGCGATGTTGTTGTTTCCAGGAACGTCGATGTAGTTCTGGAACATGTGGTCGAACATGGCTCGAACGTTTCCCTTTCCGCGGGCTTGTGCCACTGAACCCAAGTACACAAGCGTGTACACGTTCTTGCCCTTGAGATTTGCATCTGTGGAGAGAATGTGCTCGCATGTGTCATGTAACAATGGCAACATGCCCTTGAAGATCTTGGTTTGGCCCTCTTTTCCACAGCGGTCCCAGAGCTGGCCGTAACCTGCCTCCATGAGTGTATCGAAGCTGTCCAAGCCGTTTTCGACGGACTTGTCATGAGACCACACGGCGACAGTTTCGAAGCCCTCCTCAGACTCGCCTAAACCAAAGCAGAGGCCCTTCATTATGTGCTGTCTCACGTAGCACTCATAAAGGAGAAGGTCGACCGCCTCTCTTTCCTGGGCGTCTTTAATGTGGCAGGTGAGCAAGATACCCAATGCATCTTCACGGAATGAGTTGAGCAAAGTGACGGCAGCTTTGGGCACGTCATCAAGGGTCAACTTTCTGATGATGGGGGCAGTCTTCTTACGCTGCGAAGAGGGAATGGCTGTATTCATTATGGTGGATGTCGATTAGGCAAGATATTTAATACTGCGAAGGATTGCAATCAATATTCATAGCTAGGGTCACGGAAGCTGACTTCGCTATGGGAGTTGAAAGTGTAGTTCTGGAGATGTGACGAGAAAACATTACCAGGCATCAAGACGCCTGGGTTTATATCATGCGATCCCCATTTCTCATTGCCCAGATAGGAATGTGCAGACGAGTTTCCACGCAGGCCACTCCTGTCCAGGAGGCAGTCGGCACCGATCTGTGCAGAGGGAATTGCGCTTATCGTGCACCCACACGCAGGATTTTCCATGGCCATGGTGCCAATTGGGCATCTTCCTCCGTTTTGGCATGCGAGTACGAGTGAGAACGTCGGAGTAGATTGTACGGGGTTTTGCTTCCGATTTCCGTGCTTGGGTTTCGAGGTATTTGGGTGTTAAAAAGTTTGGGACTTGAGGTGCGGATATGGCGCTAAACCTTTTTAACCTGGTTAAGAAGTGCTCATCTTGAGCGACTTACTTCTTTCCCTTCTTCTTCTTTTTCTTGTTTTTGGCACTGGATGCGTTCAGGCTGGCTGATGGTGCTGGAGACAGCTCCACGGCACCCTGGTGCCCGCCGGATTTCTTCTTCAATTCCCTCTTTGTCGGCTTGTAGTACGAGCGGAGCTTCATTGGGAGCCATCTCTCAGGGTCCAAGTCCTTCTCGGCGTCGAATTCAGTGTCAGGCTTCAAAACCTTGTTGGCCGAGAACTTGGGCTTTCTCTGGCGCTTTCTAGAATCCTGCTTGTCTGCGTTACGTTTGCGTTTGGTGCTTGTGGTGCTTGGCTTGACGAAGTCGGGCAACATC
>JAKUBD010000088.1:0-23016 GCA_030563125.1 Metschnikowia laotica
CTCTTCTCTTCTCTTCTCTTCTCTTCTCTTCTCTTCTCTTCTCTTCTCTTCTCTTTTCTTTTCTTTTCTTTCTTTTCTTTCTTTTCTCTTTTCTCTTTTCTCTTTTCTGCGCGCTGCGCGTAGCGCCGCCGCGACCCGTACACCGCCAACCAAAACACCGGGCCCGCAGCCACCGCGTACAGGTTCTCTATTTACCTTCCTCTTCACGGTTTCGTTCGCCTCCATGTCGCTGCCGTCTCGCAAGCCGCTCAGCAAGATTCCTCTCAACACGTCTTCCTCAAACAGGCATCCCAGGACTGCCAAGCAGACCAAGTCGGCCCGTCTGCGTGGCGCCAACCGCGCTGCTTCTCACCTGGCCCCGCCTATCAGAGACACAAGGAAGCTAAAGCTCTCAGACTTTGAAATCGGCAAGGTTTTGGGCAGAGGGAAGTTGGGCAAGGTCTACTGCGTCAAGCACAAACTGTCGGGTTTCATTTGCGCCATCAAAGTCATGGCCAAAAAGGACCTTGTGGAACTAAAGCTCGAGAAAAACTTCCGCAGAGAAATCGAGATCCAGCGCAATCTCATAAATCCCTACATCAGCCGGCTCTACGGCTTTTTTTTTGACGACACGAACGTCTATCTCATTTTGGAGTACGCCGTCCATGGCGAGCTCTACCAGCTTTTGAAGACTTATCGCCGGTTCGATGACATCACTGCTTCAAATTACATCTTCCAGGTCGCTTGCGCCCTACAGTATCTTCATTCACAAGGGATTATTCACCGTGACATCAAGCCGGAGAACATCTTGCTTTCCTCAAACAAGACAATCAAGTTGAGCGACTTCGGCTGGTCCGTGAAGTCCGTGAACCCTTCCTCCGACCGCCGCCTCACTATCTGCGGAACCCTCGATTATCTCCCTCCGGAAATGGTTGAGTCGAAAGGCCACGATTGCAGTGTCGATGTCTGGCTGCTTGGCATTCTTTGCTACGAGTTTTTGGTCGGTCGTCCCCCTTTTGAAGAGGTTGACAAGACCGCCACGTACAAACGCATTGCAAAGGTAGATCTTCGGATCCCCAGCTTCATCGAGGAAGACGCCGCTGACCTCATGAGAAAGCTTCTTCAGAAAAATCCCGCTGATCGCCTCTCGCTTGCGGAAGTTGCAGATCACCCGTGGATTGCCAAGTACCGACCTCTTTGGCCAAAGAGAAATGAACCGAGCCCCTTTACGTAGGGTTTAGTCTTTACGATAGTGAACGGATGCACGTCATGTAGCCTCAAAGAACCTTATGCCGGTTTTTTTCTGCTTTTCTTTTGGCCACCACAACTCAATTTTGGCACTTATCACGTACTTTACATATCTCTATCTAGATTGACGCATCTATACTCATGTAATATACATAACTTCACCTGGCATAACGCATCTTTGGCAAATTAACCCGTCAAACCAACCTTACCCATCAAGCTCGTTGTGGTTGTTGCTGTTGCTGCTGTTGCTGTTGCTGCTGTTGTGGTTGTTGTCCAGATTGAGATTGTTGCTGGGCCCTTTGCTGGAGCTGGTTTTGGCGCTGCTTGGCCAACATCTGTTGCTGCTGTAACTTCATAATTTGTTGCTGGAATAGCTGTTGTTGCTGCACATGATACTGTGCCGTGGTGGCTATGGCCTTCAGAGGTGCCCGGACCTGGTAAATTTCGCCAGGTATAGTGGCATAGCTCTGCGTATCGCCATCGGAGGCTTTCTCCACATTGACAAGGGCACAACGGCCCTGTAAGCCTCCGATGGAGCCGGATATAGCTTGATTGGCTAGAGTCAAATCCCCACTCAGCGCTGAAGAATCGGAAGCAGCCAATCCGTTCGTGATGAGTGCGTTGGCGTACGACTCTCTCATGAGCAAGAACCGCTGTCTGTGTCTGGCAGGAAGCACCACCTTTCGCTCCAACGGAATAGGTTGGTTCTTAGAAAGGCCCTCAAGAACGAGGTGAGTCTCTTCATCAGGATCTAGAACGATGTTCATGTTGGAGCTTCCTGCGCCGTAGTCCGAGTCACCAACAGACAAACCTGAAAGCTGGGCATGTTCTCTTCTTTGCGCAGCCAATGCATTGCTGGCTGCCAACTTGGCTTGGTTCCGCTTCTGGTATTGCTGGAGCAAAACATCATATGGTGCACTTCTTCCAGGTACAGCTCTCTTGGCACCCATGGAGTGGGTCTTACAAGTCAAAGACCGTGCACAAAAACCACCCAGCGGAAGCGGAACACCACATTGTTTCTCCACGTCGACAGGGCCTTTTGTTTTCGATCCGGGCTTGACTTTCGCTTGTTTCTTGCGCTTGACACTGGCGGCATTGGTGGCCCGAGCGCTGGCGGCCTCTGCGGCGGCGGCAGCAGCAGCAGCAGCGTTGGCGGCTTCCTTTTCCTTCTGCATTTGCGACTTCTTATACTTCTTTTTCGGTCTGCCCACGGGATTGGTTGCCGAGGGTGTGTTGGGGGCAGGCGTCGTTCCTCGAGATGAATCGACCAGCGAATTATCTACGTCCACCAAAGCCGGATTGCGGGCTCGCTTGCGCTTAGCACCCGAGGCAGGAGAAGCCGTTTCTGCATCTTGCTTCTTTTGTTTCATTTCGACACACCTCTTGTAGTGGGACTGTAAAAGACTCTCTCCGATGGGCCGGTTGCACGAATTGCAGATCTGGAACTTGATCACCTGAGAGAGGTAGGAGCTGTTGGAAAGGAGATTGACGAGCGTGTTCTGGCTTTGCTGGGTGTTTTCCAGCGGCACGTTCCACTCGAGTTTCTTGTCTAGGTAGATGCCAAAGTCCTTCCAGATGATGGCCTTCTTGCCTGAACTTTTCTCGTCTGCTGTTCTTCCGAGTGAGCGGACCTGGTCGAGTGTGATAGTTCTGGAGTGTTGTTTCAGCGCAGAGCTCAAGGACATTCTCCGGGTTGGAATGGGCTCCAGATGGATAACTCGATTGTGAAGACGGGCCTCTTGTGCGTTCGAGATTGGCGGCGGCTGAAGCTGAACTAAGTTGTGCTTTGTGCGGTGGAGACGCCTTGAAAACGATGAGGTGTTTCTTTCGTGTGCTGAGGGACGCCGTTGATGTGGGTAATTTTGGTAGTCACAAGTTCGGTATCGGTTTGTTGTGGTGCAGAGATGTAGCGGTGCGCACCGGCGCAGAATCGGGCATCACCAATTGCCAGGTCAAATGTGACATATGATGAAGACGCACTACAAATATCGTTTTCTCGCCCGAATATTTTTCCTTTCTTCCTTCTGTTCAAGCTTTTGGACCTAAGGACGGTTGGTATTGGGCGCTACGAGCACTTCTGCTTTCTCCATCCCCTTGTTCATTCATTCATTCCTTCATCTCAGTGCTTTGCTTTGCTTTACTGTAAAATGGTAGTCATTACTCGCCGGTCCAGCGGGCCTCAGCCGCCGCCGCCGCGTAAAAATACTTTAAAACTTGTTTCGAAGAGCGCTTTTTTGTTTGAAGACGACGGGATCCACTAAGCTCGACGTGAACGTCTTGTTCAAATTCAGGTGGAGCTTTTTGAAATGACGGAAGAAACTGAGAAGCGGGTTGGACTTGTTTTTCCAGCATGCAACCTCAATCACTTGGAAACAAGCGGGGCACTGAAGCGCCTTGACGGTCCGTATTTTGGCTGGGTCGTTGGCACGCACCATGCGGTACCACCCGTAGTAAAGGCCCTCGGGCACCACGTAATTGCTTGCAAAAATGCCATGCTCCAACGTCATGTGGGAAAGATAGCTGGAATTTTTGAACGGAAGAAACTTCACTGAAGGACAGAATGCACACATTCCGCATTTGCTTTCATTGATAATTTTCCCCTTGTTGTCTAGCTCGTAACGATAATACTGAGGCTCATATGGATTGTTGATGTTGAATTTGGCTGACTTGACATATTCAATCAGGCTCACTGCTTCCAATATCGCCGAGATGTCTCGGATGTGTATTTTTCTTTGCAACACCCCCAGAACAAGAGAAATGTCACAGGGCATACCAGACATGATCTGCTGTGTGCCATTGACTAACTCCTCGTTGACAGCCAAACAATACATCTGTGACAACGGCTTTTTCAAGAGTTTCATTTGCTGTGCAACATCATGCGGCTGAAAGGCTTTATTCGTTATGGATGCATTCAAAATCACTTTTTGGATGGTACCAGTGTACCCGTGGTAGTCGAGAATGATGTTAAGGCATTGGACAAAAGAAGGACTAACGCTGACTCTACCGCTGGATTGGAAGCGCCTTGCCACAGGCTTAGGACGTTTACCATCCTTTTTTCCGAATGATTTGGACGAAGACCCCGAATCGTCGTCTGCTTCGTCAAAGCTGTGGCGTCCGTCTTTGTCGGGACCCGCAATAAAGTCTATTGCATCGGCTTTTGGCCACGAATAGACCCCTCGCGGCAATTCACCGAGAACCTTCACCGGAGAGCTCATTTGGGAAGGGTCTGGCTTAGAGAAGAGGCGATCATTGCCCTTGTTGCTCTTGTTGTCCTTGGACGCGAAGGAGATGGTTTGGCTCTCATTGCTTGCCCATAAATCAGTATCGTTACCAAGTGTGTCACCAACAAGAGGCTGCATAAACTCAGCGCTCAAAGAAGCAAAGAGCTCTTCGCTGTCGGCAACTTCTAATACCTCCGAGATACCTTCAGACTTATCTGTGGCTCCCCGCGATTCAAAGTATTCATCCAAGCCGGCGGATCTGGCGGACGCAAACGACGACTCTTCTAGTATGTAAGAAGACTCAACTGTACCCCTAAAAGAGCTGTTTTTGATATCGAAGCTGCCGGAGCCCAAAGACTCCGGCTCGTTGCGTACACCGAGACCCGGTATGCCAGCTTGGCCCGGATCGACGCCAAGACCACTTAGTGGTGGCGGCGCCACTGAGTTTGGGTCTATATCTGCCATATTTAATAAGAGAAGACTGCCATCGTTATAGTCCCAAAGCGAATCCGTCATGAAAGACGTATTTTCGTCAGAAGTGGCCGAGCAGAACTCATCAAGGAAAGAATCGGGGACCGATGGACCGGAAATGCCGCTGGTGAAAGCTTCAAGCTGTTCGTTGATCATGATAGTCAAAAAGAAAAGTGCAGAGCCGGTTCACGATTCTTATAATCCCGATGACCGTTTTTTTTTATTCATTGTGGTCGGCCAATATTGAGGTCGGTAGATTTGCAGTCTGTCATGGCCAAAAACGCAGATGGCAAGTTGTGGAGGGCTTAAACGAAAAGTCGAAGCAGCTTTGTCAGCAAGAAAACGAATACAAGCTTAGCCACTAATTGATTTTTTTTTTCCTTTTTTTCGGGGGCCAGTTTGGATTTTTGTTGTCAACCAATGTGAACCGCGTGCTGTATAAAACAGGGTCCACAGATGCAACGCACGTGCCGGCAGAGCTCAAATATAAAAAGGCCGCAATTTCTCCTCACATTTTGATTTCCAATTTTCGTTAGTTTTTTTCCTCTTTTTTGCAGCCTCGCTGGCCGGATGCTTTGGGCGTAAAGTTGGCGCAAATGCAACGCGGAAAAGCGTGGGGTTGCAGCGTCAGCGCGCCATGATGGGTGTCGCTTCATGTCTGTTAGGTGCAAATCCTGCACCACCCTCATCTTTTCTCTGCTGTGCTGTTTTAACTCCACATCATGGATCTGTCTCTGTTGATCTTTGCGGCGTGTTGTGCCGTTTACTACCTATCTGGCGGCCGCCTCTCCATTCTTATTGCAGCCAGCACCGTTTTCACGCTTTCTCGCCGTGATAATTTGCCTGACGTCTCGCAAAAACAGCCACCTTCACCGGTCACCAAGCCGCTGCCCATCTATGAAGTTGATTTCACTCACTCCTACGCCCCAACTCAGGCAACCGTCTTTCCGGAAAAGTCCAAGCGTGTGAGCAGAAGAGGCAAAGCTCCAAAGGTATTTACGGGCTCCAAAGTAGCCCACAAGTCTCCAGAGCCATCGCTCACGGCCTCTGCCATCAAGCTTGCCGAATCTCAAATCTACGTTTTTTACACCACTTTGACCGGCTCTTCTCAGCGTGTTGCCACAACCCTAGTGGAGAAGCTATCAAACATTGACCATTTGCAGAAAAAACCCCGGCTCATGTCGTTGGATGACGATGTGGACGATCTCGAGGAGTTCTTCTTGAAAACCCCCAAAAACGATACTCATAACATCTACATCATGATTCTTCCTTCCTACGAAACAGACTCGCCTATCGACTACTTTCTTGAGCACCTCAAAGACACATACCAAGACTTCCGCGTCGACAAGTACCCGTTGCGTTCTTTGGCTGGCTTTTCTGTGTTGGGTCTCGGAGATTCCGAGTCCTGGAGTGGCGCAAAATTCTGCTACCAGGCTCAGTTAGCCGACAAATGGCTTGCCAAGCTAGGAGCCCGTCGAGTTTTCCCTCTCGGGCAAGTTTGCATGAAGTACGAGGGTGAGCCCAAGGCCCACGATTGGATTAACAAGTTTGCTGAGCTTTTGGTGGACGACGAGCCTTTCTATGTCAATGAGAATGAGGAGGCTGAAGACAGCGATCAAGAAGAGGATATCGACGGTGATGATGGTGTTGTTGATGTGGAAGACATGGGCGCCATAATCAGAAACTCCAGCTCAAGTCTTGCCCAGGAGCCCAAACAAATGGTGGCTCAGGACTCTCCCACCTACAAGTCTTTGACAAAACAAGGATACACTGTTGTGGGATCACACTCTGGTGTTAAAATCTGCAGATGGACGAAAAGTGCCATGCGTGGAAGAGGTTCGTGTTACAAATTTGCCTTTTATGGTATCAGATCCCACTTGTGCATGGAAACCACGCCGTCTTTGGCTTGCTCCAACAAATGCGTGTTTTGCTGGCGTCACGGCACCAACCCAGTTGCTAAGCTGAACTGGCGTTGGGAAGTTGACCCACCAGAGAAAGTGTTGGCAGGAGCTTTGGAAGGACACTACAAGAAAATTAAACAGATGCGCGGTGTTCCTGGCGTCCAGCTTGATCGTTTCGAAGAAGCCTTCCAGGTTCGCCACTGTGCTTTGTCGTTGGTCGGGGAGCCTATTTTCTACCCGCATATTAACGAGTTTGTCGGGATGTTGCATGAGCGAAAGATCTCTTCGTTTTTGGTTTGCAATGCTCAACATCCCGCCAACTTGGAAGCCCTCAGCAAAGTGACTCAACTTTATGTGAGTATCGATGCTCCTACGAAGCTGGACTTGAAAAAAGTGGACAGACCGCTTAACTCCGACTTTTGGGAGCGCCTCATTGCATGTTTGGACATCTTGAGAACCACCCAGGCACACCAAAGAACAGTCTTCCGCCTCACATTGGTGAAGGGCTTCAATATGGATGATGTTGCCAGTTATGCTGACATGGTGGAAAGAGCCCAGCCATCACAAATCGAGGTCAAGGGTGCCACATTCTGTGGATCTTCCAACTCCAACGGAAACCCGTTGACCATGCAAAACATCCCGTTCTATGATGAGTGCAAGACCTTTGTGGAGAGCTTGACCGCAGAATTGAAATCCAGAGGACAAGACTATGAGCTTGCCGCGGAGCATGCACACTCTTGCTGTATTTTGATCGCCCACACCAAGTTCAAGATCAACAACAAGTGGCACACCCACATCGACTATCCAAGATTTTTCGAATTGTTGGAAAGCGGCGAGGAGTTTTGTGATTTGGACTACATTAAAGAAACGCCATCCTGGGCAGTTTGGGGCTCTGAGGAAGCCGGCTTCAATCCAGACGATACCAGATATGACCGCAAGGTAGAGAAATTGAAGAAGAAGCAGGAGCGTGATGCCCAGGCGGCTAAAGTCAAGGCGACGGTAGAAGCCGCTGCACAGGATTTTTAACTCATGACGCCAGGACAAATCCTCACTACGCGATGATGCGATCCAGCAAATATTTATAGGGCACAGAAAATTGTATAGAGTATTTTCACGGTCTTTCCTCCAACAACCGGAGCTGTTTGGATCAGATTCACACTCAAGTACTTGATCAATTTACGTATTTGGAACGAAATCAGACCCAGATGCAACTTGGTGTCCTGCACACATTATGGGCATCAACAGTTCTCACCTTGACCACGAAGAACACCCAACCATGGCTAAAATAGCGTTTATCCACCCCGATTTGGGCATCGGGGGCGCAGAAAGATTGGTAGTCGACGCTGGCGTTGGTCTTCAAGAGGCTGGTCACTCCGTGCAGTATTTCACCTCCCATTGTGACCGCAGCCACTGTTTTGATGAGGTCAAGGCAGGCCAGCTAAAGGTCACTGTGTACGGCGATTTTCTTCCAACAAATTTATTTGGCAGATTCCACATATTCTGCGCCATATTGAGACAGCTCTATTTGGTTGTCCGGTTGATTCTTACCGGGCAAATCTTGCACTTTGACTATTTTATAGTGGACCAGCTCTCATTCTGCGTTCCCATTTTATCTAGCTTTTCATCGAGCGCTTCGAGTGTCTTGTTCTACTGTCATTTCCCAGATCAGCTTCTTTCGAAGAAAACGGGGCTCATAAAAAAACTTTACAGGCTACCTTTTGACGCCATTGAGCAATATTCAACGAGTGCAAGTGACACGATTGTGGTGAATTCAAACTTCACTAAATCCATTTTCCACCAGACTTTTCAATGGCTCCACGGCGTTAATCCGGGCGTTATTTATCCATGCGTGGGTGATATTGATGTGGACACTTCACCAGCTCCTCAGAATGACATAACCCGCTACTTAGCCGAGCATCCATTTTTTCTCTCCATCAATCGTTTCGAAAGATTGAAGAACGTGGAGTTGGCCGTGCAAGCTTTTGCCCACTGTCGCAACCAATTGCCCAAGGAGAACTCACCAAAACTTGTTGTGGCCGGCGGCTGTGACGCACGTGTCGCCGAAAACGTCGAATATTTGGCAGAATTGAAAGCTTTGTGTGATGAGAACAATCTCTCCCATACCACCGTTGCTCAATCCGACCAAACGCTCGAAAATGTCGACGTTATTTTTATGACGTCTGTTGGATCGGATATCAAAAACTTCGCCTTGGCTCACGCAGAACTTTTGTTGTATACACCTACATTCGAGCATTTTGGAATTGTGCCGCTCGAAAGCATGATCCACAAAACACCAGTTTTGTCCATAAATAGAGGTGGGCCTCTCGAAACAGTGGTTAACTATGATGGGACGAATCTCACACAAGGAACGGGTTTCCATAGACCAAATGACGTCATTGAATGGTCGAACGTATTACACAAGTATTGCACTACGTTTGACGCAGCCACTAAAGCCCAATTGGGCGAAAATGGAGCCAAGCGTGTAAAAACCCGTTTCAGCCGCTCAGAAATGAGTCTGGATTTCCTTTCAGCTTTGGAGAATGCTAGCAAGCAGCCTCCCAAAACTGGGCCTGTCAAAGTTATTTTGAGTTTGCTTTCTTTGGGCTTGGTCGTCGCGGCTATTGCAGTTTATATGAAGATATAGAGTTCTGTAGTGTTACGCCATTTATATTTCCAAATGCAATTTACCTAAATATGTCCTTTACCAGCTTCCAAAACCGAAGCAGGCCTGCCGGCTTCAGCTCGCGGGAGCCCGCGGCACCTGCGGCACCACCTCCATCAAACAAACCTAGAAATGATGAGCCGCCCGACTGCTTTGTGTCACGGATATGCCTCGAACTAGTGGAACTTTGGTGGGCTTTCAAGAGCTCCTCGAAATTAGCACGAACCTCTTCGAAAGCAGTGCGCAACTCCTTCTCCTCGACGAGCTTCCACTTGTGGAGACTAGAGGAGGGACACTGGAGATTGTAATTTCTGATGCCGCCATTTAAATCGGCGATTTTTTTTTCGAGATAGCCGCCATTACGCCGTGCAAAGCCCAGCATGACGCGGTTATATGATAAAGAAGCCTTTGCTTCAGCGGCTCTGGAGGCGCAGATTTCAGAGGCATCTTGGAAGCCCACAACACCTAGTGCGTGTTTGAACACATTTTGGCGCAAGTTGATGCGGAAGAGCTGTATTTCACGGTCCACGCCTTGTTGGTTCTCAATCCACGGCGGCAAGCAGTCCTGGTTGATCATGATCTGGTTGATGAAGAAGTTAGTGTCGGTGGAGTTCGCCAAACGATCCCTGTCCAATGGTTTCCCACGCACCTGAGCCATGGTGGCGGAACGGAACTTGCCAGTGGATTTGTCGATTTCCGAGTTTATACGCACGTCGGCCATACTTTCGGCAATACCCATGGTGGCACGCGCAGACCCAGAGTCGACGAACATGGCCAGGCCGAGAAGCCTTTCCTTGTACAAGGCCCTGAAGTCTTCCTTTTCCTTCTCTTCTGGTGTAAGAGAAGTACCGAATTTGTAGTTGATGGAGCCATCTATAGCACTCTTGATGCGGCGATCGAGCGGTACCGGCGATGAGATGATTCTGCCAGAAGAAGGGACCGGCTTTGCTTTGGGCACGGAGTCTTCAAGCATGCGCAGAACCACAGTCCGAGTCGACTCTGTGCCAGTCCACGGAGAGTCTATCAGGCGCTCGTGTGGCTGTTTTAGGAAGGGCTGGCTGGCGACGTGGGCAAGTTCAGCCTGATGCAGATTTAAGTAGTGATTTTGGCGGGCCTTTTCTTCTTTTTTTGCGGTCTCGAAGGTCTTGCCGTCGGCCGCATCAAAGTGGTACTTTTCGTAGATACGTCGAAGGTGTGGATCGTTGTCTATGAGTGACTTGGTGGCGGTGGTGGATTTTTCCAGAAGTATCTGTTCGAAGCGATCTGCCAACGCAGAAGTGGATGAGGTGGGTGGGGTGGATGAATTGGATGAATTGGATGAATTGGATGAATTGGATGAAGTAGATAAATTGGAACCTGAGTTTGGACGGGCGGAATTCCAAACCCTCGTCGGGCCTTCCAAAGAGACACGGCGCCAAAGAAACATGATGGTGGCAAAGGCGGACCAGCATTGGCATCGCGCGCTACATGTTACGGCCGACGGAGCGGTGCGGCGGTGCACGGTGAACAATGGACATGTATAAATATTTGGGTGCGCTTATCAAAAGCGAAGCGGGAAGCGGGGGCGAGAAGAAGGCCAGCGGCGCCAGGCAGCATGCGAGGGGGCTTCTTTGTGTTTCGTGTTTCCAGATTCATTTATTCTGTCCGTCGATTATCCATTGCCGATATTTGTCTCATTCTTTTCCGGGTGATAGGGAGGAAGATAAGAGTCAGCAACGGGTGCACGGATGTGAAGTGGTGGATGGGAGTGTGTGCGAGTGGGAATGGTGCGGCAGTGCCATGACGGCGCCGTGCACCTAGAGAGCATAGAAAACGAGAACCCCGCAGCACACCACCACGGAGGTAAGCAATAAAACCTTCGCTAGGAAACAGGCCACGCTGCCGCTGCTGTTGCTGGCGGTGATGACAAGCTGCTTTTCGAGGTCGAGGTTGGAGACGTCGAGACTGCCCTTGCGTGACCACGTCATGTCCGAGGCCACAGACGAAACCGACGCCGAGTGAAGCCGCTTGTGGTCTGTAGAAGAAGCGGTGTTGGATCTCTCGCGGGCCGCTTGGGCAGACAACGAAAGTGACCGCGTGCGTGATGGCGTGGGGGAGCCGGGCATCGTGACGGTTGGTTTCGGGAACGACCTGAGCGAGAAGAATACGAACAAGAACGACCTGAACGAGAAGAATCAGAACAAGAACGACCTGAACGAGAAGAATCAGAACAAGAACGACCTGAACGAGAACCAGAAGAACGACCGGAACGAGAACCAGAAGAACGACCTATGGAAGGGAAAACGGAGTCTCCGGTTGCGGGGTGTGTGTTGGGCGAACCTCTGCGGCGCTAAGGCGAGACTGGGCGGCAGCAGCGATAGCGAAGAGGGCACGGTTGAGGCGACTTAGGCGTCAACGGCGCAAGGACGGGAGAGTGACGGTGGAGCTGCAAAAGCAAACCTGGCTGCAAAGAAACGGAGTTGGACAAGCAACCGGCAGAAACGTGGGAGCAAAAAAAAAAGCCAGACGTCTTGGACCAGAATCCGTGCGAGCGGGGCCATTAAAAGTGGCAGGGCCCGCCAAATGCGGGGCGCAAACGCTCTTGAGCCCTAGGGCCTGGGATCGCTGCGCCGGGGCGCTGTGTGCAGCGCAGGGCGCTAGCGCCCTGCTGAGCCTCGCGCGGCCTGCGCCTGGGCGGCCCTGGGTGCGACGATCTAGACCAACGTTTCTAATTTGGGCGCGCCTGGCTCTGGATTTTCGCACTCCACCTGGCCCTGGGATTTCGCTCCGGCCTGGCCCTGGGATTTCGCTCCGGCCTGGCTCCGTATCGTGGTGTCTCCTGGCGCCACACGCCATTATTGCCTTACGACAGACAATGGCCGGCGCCATGCCGACTTTCTCCGTGCCTGGAGCCGGCGGCGCAACCGGCGGCGCAACCGGCGTTTTTGCCCGCCCGGCGTGTCCCATGTGAGGTACGCTTTGTTCTCTTCCGTCATGGTTGATCTATTGTTTCTATGCCCAGCGCGCGCCTCACTTTTTCACCGCGCCGTGTTGATTCTAGTCTGCTTTCTTTTCCCGCCCGACACTTTGCGTCCATTGTTGCGCTTGCCCGCCGACGGCGCCCGTCGTTGTTTCCCTCTTGTGTTCGCCTCAACCCACTTTTTTCTTTTGCCTCCTCCACTCTGTCATTCTCCCCTTCTTCCCTTCATCGCATCCTGCCTTCGCGCCGCATGCCTGCGGTGTTAAGTGAAGTATCCACGCAGGCGGCCGCGGCTAACTTTCAACGGCGCAGACGAAAATAGTTTCAAAAATAGCAAATCCAGAGTTCGGAGGAGATAGATCACGGACAAAGTAGAGAAACGGCGAGGAAAGGGGGCGGAAAACACATGAAAGATAAAAGATAAAAGATAAAAGATTAAAGAAAAAAGAAAAAAGAATACGAAAGTAAAGGTGAAGTCCAAAAAAGAATGAATAATCGACACACCCTCGTCCCATCCTCTTTCTTCATCGTAGGCCCTCTTATCCATGGCGCAATGCTTCGCGCCCATCGCATCTCGTCGTTACTGCCGCTGCGCCTCCATCCCTTCGGACCAATTCTTCGACTCAACTTGCTTCACTCTTCGTTCCACACATCCGTACCGCCCGGATCACATCCAATCACCAATTTCCAGATCCACGCGCCGAACATCCGGCCGTCCCGCGTGGGTACGCTGCCCGCCAAACTGCTGTTTCTTCCGGCAGTCCTCTCGTTCGCCTGCTCCACCCTCGCCATCATCCATTCCCGCTTTCAGTGCCTGTTCTTCTGCATTTGCTAGCTGCCCCCCTCGTCATCATTATACGCACGTGACACAATCGCACCCGTTTTTTCGCTCGCGCTCGGACTTTCCAACTCCGTTCAAGACCGCTACAGCTGTAATGAAAGTCTTGCCCGTCGCCATTCTCTCAGCCGTGTGCGCTGTGGCTGCCTCGTCCTCTGTGGGTCTTCCCGACTCCGGCTCTGCGAACGCCTTGGCCGCCCCCGCAGCTCCAGGCGCCGCCTCGGCCCCATTGCAGGTCGACCCGATTTCCGATATCGACAACGCCCCATCGGCGCGTCTCGCCGCCTCCGAAGACGAGTCCAACGAACCGCAGGAGGCTCACAACTTGCAGTCGCTTTATATGGCCATCTCCATGATTGTTGTTTCCGAAATCGGCGACAAAACCTTCTTGATCGCCGCGTTGATGTCCATGAAGCACCCGCGCTGGTTGGTGTTCTCCGCAGCCTTCTCTTCGTTGGCCATCATGACTGTTCTTTCAGGAATCGTGGGTCATGCATTACCGTCGCTCATTTCCCAACGCGTCACGCAGTTCCTCGCCGCCGTTTTGTTTGTGGTTTTTGGTCTCAAGTTGTTCAAAGAGGGTCTTGAGATGCCCAAAGACGCGGGCGTAGGCGACGAAATGGCCGAAGTCGAGGAGGAGTTGCAAGCCAGCAATCTCAACGTTCAGATGGAGGACTTGGAAGCCGGCGAGTCCGTGCCCAACCACGCGTCTTCCCATTCTAAACAGTCCGACCTTGTGGTCCAGGTCACAAACCTCGCGTCGTTCATTTTCTCGCCCGTGTGGATCCAAGTGTTTGTGATGACGTTCCTTGGCGAGTGGGGCGACCGCTCGCAAATCGCCACCATTGCTATGGCCGCAGGATCCGATTACTGGTTTGTTATTTTCGGTGCCATTGTGGGCCACGGCTTGTGCACGGCTGCGGCCGTTGTTGGCGGCCAGCTCTTGGCCAACAGAATCTCCATGCGTAACGTCACTCTCGGCGGTGCCGTGGCGTTTATCATCTTCTCGATCTTGTATTTTTACGACTCGCTATCCGGTGATTCTTCCGAGACTGTCTAAATATTTATCTGCGGCCCGCCGTGCTTGTTCATAGAATCTGAATCAATCACACTGTCATTCATTCTTTCATTCACAAATGGTTTTTTTCTCGCTATGTCAACAGGCCCTTGGTCATAAACCTCATCACTGTATCCGTTTTCATGGGCGGTTTCGTCAGCGTGGTGCCGTCGTTGGTATCCGTGTCCATTGCTGAGTCCGCCTCAGTTTCCATCTTCTCCAAGTCCTCCTTCGTGTGGAAGCCCTCGAAGTTAAACTCCTCCTCCAACTCCTTCACTTTCGAGTAACACCACTCAGCGAAGTCGTGTTCATTTTCCGCCAGCCATTTGAACAGGCCGCTGCTGGCCAACGCGCCGTCGATCCACTCGTCCACCTGCGGAAGCGGTTTTTTCCGCAAAAGTGTGGTCACCAAGCCCTCGTGCTGCGTTGTGGGGAAGTTGGGAAGCGGGTAAGTGTTGGTGGACCGCAAAATCTGGTCGTTCGAATCTAGCTGCGATGCAATACTCAGAAGTTGGGTGATGAGCACCTGGAACTGCTCATGCAAGTTCAGGTAGCTGGGGAGCCGAGCCTTCGGATTGCGGTTGGTGTAGTTGATTTGCTCTGCGAGCTTGCGAAGTGACTGGTGAACTTGATGGAGTCGATTCCGTATAAGCTCGAGACTCTCCACCGGGATGTTATTGTGGGGATTAAGCTGGGCCACCGGTTCGTTCGGGTGTGCTGATTCCATGGTAAGCTGGCTCCGGTTGTTGGATTGCAGATATGACGATGGCGATGGATCGAAAGTTTCTGGGAGTTTGTCGAAATGATGGAATCGCTGGATTTAATGGAATTCAGTATGTACGTTGTTGGCGCGACATGATGACGATGTTCGCGCCCGCCTAGTTCACTCCATCTCTCACTTCATCCATTGTGTGATCAGGTGTTTCTTGTGTACTTGTCTTTTTTCTCGCTGTTTTTCGGTAAGACAGAAAATCAAATTCTCGGCTATTCTCCTTATCCCCGTTTTTTTTTTTTTTTTCTGAAGCCCTTTTGAGCCCATACCACCATGATCCGTGGAAACTACAGTCTAGCCAAGGATGTGCGTAAGGCTGAACAAAAACAGCGGCAAAAGCTCCAGCAGCGGCAAAAACAGCAGCATAAAACAGAACAGCTCTCCGCAATAGATCCCATCCGGCTTTTCTTCCAGATCGAGCGGCTACAGGACTCGCCGCAACTTGACCAGCATCAGCAAAAAAAGCTTGAAAGACTCCGACAAGATTGGGCCTTTATAAGGAAAAATAACTTGCACAAGAAGAACGTGGACGACTTTCTAGCCCGCAGGGCCCAGAAGGAGCGAGAAATCCAGAAAAAAGAGCGGACACTTCTAGGAAAGCGCTCGGTATACTTTAACCCCGAGCTCAATCCGTTGGGAAAGATCCCCGACGTGAATAAGGCCACCTTCGAGGTCACACAGTCATTTGAAAACATCCCGCTTCCGTTGAAACATCACACCCGTTACGAACCGGATGCCAACATTCTTGAGTGGGGAATTACGCTTCCCGAAGGAACCCCGCCTAAATTCTACAAAAAAGTACAAAATGTTGCAGTTGAAGTGGAAAGCGCTCTGCAGTCAGCACCTTCAAAACAAAGTGCTAGCTCAGTGGCTCCACAGGTCAAAGCAAAGGCTCTAGACAGCGACAGCGACGATGCTGCGCCTTCCGATTACGATGACGAAAACGACGATTTCTGAAACATGACCCAATAGTTAGCTATTTACAAAAAGGGAAATTACCATTGGCGTCACATGCCCCAGTGCGATTCTCGAGTGCCAGAAGGCTTCAACCGGCAATAGAGCCGATAAAGACCTCACGACAAGACTCGTACAATAAGTTCCCATGTACCGAACATAATGATGGAATTAGGCACTGTCCGCAAGAGATGCGGTGTCAACCCGCCGTACATGCTTGCGAGACCTTCCTCCTTCATAACAAGTTTAAAACACTGTACCAAACCCGTATACTTGGGCCGGCCGGTGTCGGCCATCGGAGCCTGTCTGAGCCTTGTCCGTATGACCTCATGGGGATACGTTATAAGTGATGCAACAAATTTGGCAGCGCCAGCAGCACCTGACCGTGCACACCACTCGAGAACGTGGTCTTTGGTCGTCTTGAGAGAGCCGTCGGTGCCGTGTACCTCGATGGATTTTTTGTCAAGGAAGAGCTTCATTTGCTCGTACAACACCCACTGTAACGTAGACTCGGCGCCGCCGAGATAGGAGGCACTCAATCCCCGGTATAAACTCAGAATGCCTTCATTACGCACAACATTATGCAAGCAATCGAGCGAGTTCTTGTAATGCTTGCCTCGGCTCTTGTCAAGCTGGAGCCTTGTCTTGATGAGCCATATGGGGTTTGTGGCGGTAGATGTCACAAAGCCAGCGCAAATCCCCGCCATAAGATGCACCCATGTGGCTTCCTTGCCGCCATTGAAGTTGCTCAGAATGATCTCTTTGGTAGATCCGTATGTGAAGAAATTGATGGAGCGGGCAGGAATCACTCCGACCAAATTGGGCCCCAAGCCCCTGAAGAGAGCCAGGCCGCCTTCCGTCCGATAAATGGACAGTATCACTCCACACGTTTCTTTAAAGTGCTGTGCACCTTTAATGAGCGGATTGTGAGACTTCGGCGTTTTGTTGTATGCTGTATGGTAGGAATCAGACTGTAATCGTGTTTTCACCACATCGAGAGGACATGTCACCACGGCTCCCACCATTCCCCCGACTCCGCCTGCTATGAAATGAACCCATTTGGGTGGTGTTTTTTTTTCTGTTTGCGCATTCGCTTCGAGCAGCTCCGTCAACTTCAAGGTGCTGGACTTTTCGTCTGACACTAGATACGGCGTTGCTTCTTGTAAGTCGTGGCCGAGCTGCTCTATTCTATCATGTGTTTGCAGCTTCATGCTTGACGAAGTAACGTGAAGCCGATACACTTAAGGTCGGTTGGGTGCCTGTGCAGGCTTTGCGATGTCTCACGATGACCTGCCTTCTTGCAATCAGCTTTACTATATACACGAAACGACTTCTTGACTTGACTGACGATATCATAAAATGTTCGAATGCTGATCTGCCTATATTCTTGGATACTTTTCCATCCGTATTTTCAATTTTGATTGCTTTGTTTGCCAGAAAAACTCGTGCGTGTTAAACCACTTGCACGTCTTTTGATCACTTGAGGGTCTTGATGAAGTTGTCGAGATTATATTCGTCTTCGTACTGAGACTCGTCCCACAACTGGCCTAATTCGCCCACGGCGTTGGCTGGCACAAGTCCTCCTCCAGTCAAGTCTTCCTGGATGCTTTTATCTTCCTTTTCCTCCCCGTTAGATTCTGGTTTTGTAGCACTTTCGTCCACGTCGAACAAGTCGAGTAATTGATTGGTGTCCATCGACGCAAGTCCAGCATTCTGCTGATTGACAATTGTAGACGCAATGTTCATCTTGAACTTTTGCAATCCCATAATCTTTTCTTCCAACGTTCCCTTTGTGATCAAACGATAAACATTCACCACTTTCTTCTGCCCAAGTCTGTGCGCACGGTCCATGGCTTGCAAGTCGTTCATTGGGTTCCAGTCGTGCTCGACAAAGATGACGGTATCAGCACCGGTCAAATTGAGTCCAAGACCACCCACCTTCGTCGTCAAAAGTAAAACGTCGATCGAGGGGTCCTCGTTGAACTTCCGCACAATCGCTTGTCTGCTGCGTGGATCCGTCTTTCCGTCGAGCCTCATGTACGTAACCGACGGCATGTGCTTCTTGAAAAGCTCATCCTCGACGATGTCAAGCATGTCTTTCAATTGGCAGAAGATCAATGCTCTATGTTCCGAGATGACTCCATCAGCACTAACAAGTTGTTGTTGCTTTTGCTTTGCCTTGTATTTGGCACTCATGTACTCGCTGTCGCTGGTTCCAATTCCACACTCCAACAATATCGTCTTGAGCGAGTTCAATTTGGGAGCGTGCTTGAGGTCCCGGAGATTGGATTTTTCTGAGCTCAAGAACTTGGCGACATCTGTCGATTGAGGGTGCTCGGGGGTCATAACTAAAGCTGGATGGTTGCAAAGCTTTCTCATGTACTGAAGCACTTGGAAAATATGAGTCTTGGAATTGTCTTCCACAGCGACCATCAGATCCTCATTGGCCATTTCCTTCTCAATCACTGTCTTCTGCTTTTTCACAAAGTCTTTATAAAGCTTCTTCTGCAATTCGGATAATTCACAGTAGAAATCTTGAATGATTTTGGGTGGGAGATCAGACAACACGTCTTCCTTCAATCGACGGAGCATGAATGGCAATACTTGTCTATGCAAAGATTCAAGAGCAAGTGCACCTGCCTCTTGCTCTTTTGACGAAGTCTTACTGTTTCTGCTAGCAGCGATGGGTTTGGCGAACTTTTCTGTGAAAAGCTTTTCTGTTCCAAGGAATCCGGGCATTAAGAAATCGAAAAGCGACCAAAGTTCTAGAACGCTATTCTGAATTGGAGTTCCTGAAAGAATGAGACGGTGTTCGGCCATAACTCTTTTGACGGCCTTACTAAGCTTGGATGCCGAATTTTTGATGATGTGGCCTTCGTCAAGAACACAGTAGTTGTAAGAGTTTTTGTCCAATATTTCGATGTCATTCCTGCAAACATCGTAGGATGTCACCACGACGTCTGCCGAAGGAATCAAGGGACTGATACCAGCTCTAACAGAGGGACCACCTGCGTAAACGACCACTTTCAAAAATGGGGCGTATTGGTTGAGCTCCTGTTCCCAATGTCCAGTCAAAGAAGGGGGACATACAATCAAACTTGGAATTTTCGCAAATTCGGCCCGACCCGTTTCCTTAAACTTCTCATCCCGAACATGATGATTCGAAGCAACAATGCAAATGGTCTGCAAAGTCTTACCAAGACCCATGTCGTCACATAAGATACCGTGAAGATGGTACTTGCTCAAAAATGCGAGCCAGTTTACTCCATCCTGCTGATATTTACGCAACGTGGCTTTGATGGCGACAGGGAGCTCGAAAGAGGCAATTTTAGTAGGATCCATCATCTGCTTGATGAACTCTCTCTCTCTTTCTCTTCCGCTTAAAAGCTCCTCAGGCATGTCTGGCGGATCAGGGATACCTGCTTCTAATGGCACAAGCTTAATGATGGAAGCAAATGTAGTGCTTGCTAAGACTCGCACATCTTGATCAGCGTCACTCATTCTACCCAACACTGGAACCAACAAGAAGACAATGTAAGGTAAAATTGCGGAGCCCATAGTGCTTGCAACATGATAAATAAGCTCAACTGAACCTTGTCTTTCCTTTGTTTCAGCAGCATTATTGATCATGGGCAAGACCGAGTTAACAATGAAGGGAAAGGACTTTGATGGGGCTATAGCGCAGATTGTACTCATGCATTTCGCCGCCGAATATCTAATGACTGAGAGCTTATTTTTCAAGCCAAAAAGAATTTTGGGAAGGCAATCTATCACCCTTTGGTGAAGATGTGCGCTGAATTTTGGAAGGACGGCTTTGATAACACCCAAAGCATCAATTATACTCTGGCCCTTCGCCTCGTCCTCAATCACTGTGCTCTTCATTTCTTCTAGGAAATCAAGAGGTTGGAACATAAACTCCTCGAGCTTTGGAAGAATCTCAAATAATTTATCATCATAAAGTTCAATGATTTTATCCAATGCCAATAAAGCTCCGCTTCGCTTGATTCTAGCTTCATTCACCGCCTTCTCGTGTGCCGCGATGTCTGTCGGGTCTGTTTTAGCTTCCTCTTTCCTCAAAGAAAGAATGTTGTCCTCCACTTTTGCGTTATGTACAAATTCGGGGACCTCTGATGTGTCAACACAAATAAAAGCACAAAGATTTTTAAGGATTTTGTTGGAGGCTCCTGCTTTACCGATGCGGTTGAGCTCTGCGATCAAGCAGGAAATTGCAACCGCTGTCCTCTTATGCAAAAGGTGGTTCTCCTCCGTTTTAACGCTGTCCATCAATGAGCGGATAATTGGATTTAGCTTTGATGGAACACCGTTCAATGCAAGAGTAGCAGCTGCGTAAGCTGCCAAGATTCCAGTGGTCCTCTGAGTATTGATTGATTGTGCTTCTTGCAAAGCAATCTTAACACTTTCTTTGGCCTGCTCTAGTGCTTGATTGGAAGACACTCTATAGGTGGCAGACAAACATTTGAGTAATTTCGGATATTTGTCCTCAATAAGCAGCAGTGCACTCGTAAAGCCGAAAGCACCGGGGCCGGACCCAGACTCTCCCTGAACAACAACGGGTAATTGTGGAGTTTTAGTTGGAGGCAATTTAGCCTTGGTTTGAAAAATGTCCAGAAGATGAAGACATGATGTTCGAACACTTTTAAGAGTTGGAACGAG
The DNA here is from genome assembly GCA_030563125.1 of Metschnikowia laotica. Lineage (NCBI taxonomy): Eukaryota > Fungi > Ascomycota > Pichiomycetes > Serinales > Metschnikowiaceae > Metschnikowia > Metschnikowia laotica. Next base: position 20,737 of record JAKUBD010000088.1, read on the forward strand.
CTCCCTGAAGTAAATGGTTTCGGTTTCACCTAAAGCAGCCAATAGAGTCTCACTCAAATTAGTGCACGATTCTGATGGGATTGGCCTCTGTTGCTCTTTCATAGATTTGGCAAACTCCTCGATGATGATTGCCGTAAAAAGTCTTGCAGTTGCATGAGGTGAAGAGAGGTAATTTTTTAAATTCCCTAGGATTCGTGTAACAAAAGCAGAGTCTTCCATTTGGGCGAGAATTTTACCAAGAGACATTGCAGCAGCGTTTTTTGTCGCAATAAAAGTGTCATAGCCAATTAGCATGACATCTCCATTTTGGATTGGTGCATCGATATTGATCCTCAAGTCTTCATCAGCGGGGACGAGAGGTGTTTTCTCCATCTTTCTCTTTCTCCCTCTTTTGGGGACAGTTTCGGAGCCAGGGGAATCAGAATATTCAGTCAAATCTTCATTCAACTCCCACAGAGACTCAATGCACATGGACTCCATACTGGATGGCTTCATCAAAAGTTTTGTATTCATTTGATAGTTGTGTCTTGCAATTCCGATCGGTGTCATTATCAATGTTAAAAGAGGGGTAATGTGTGGAGCAAAACATTTGTCCAAAGACTCAAGATTATCGAGGGTCTTAATTTGATGAACGATGTTTTCAAAAACTTCTTTGGACAAGCTCAAAACATCCTCGTTTTGCTCAACCAATAAGTTTTGGAAAACAAGTCTTATGCATTTTGCATTAATCCAGGTTTTTGTGCTGGGATCATCAATCTTCAAGAACTCGAACATAGTGTTCAACGTTGCTTTTCTGACATTGGTGATCGAATGTCTTAAGAAAGGGTATAGTTCAGGAACAAGGACTTCGAAGGATTTTCCTTTTTCTTGAAATGCATCAGATTGCATTATCAGGATAACTTCCCTATGCGAGCACAACCTGGATAAAAGATCCATAACAGATCCGACGGACGCACACAAGTCGTCATTAAAATTGGCTAAACAATCCCAGACAACTTCGAGAAGAGAAGCAATAACCTCGGTTCGAGATTTGACAAACTCGTGAGCAATGGGCGCTAATGTCAAGGCTGCAACAGACTGCACGTCATCTTCGCTTTCCTTTAAACATCTAAGAACCATGGACACTGTCGAATCTAGGAGTGAGTGCTGAGATAGAAGCACATCAGTGCGTACGCTGACAAAGTAACGGATACCCAACATACCACCGTGTTTCGCCTCCCAATTCGTGGGACCACCTTTCTCGAGCGAAGTCGGCAGCATAACTAGACTCTCTAGAGCGTGGAAGGTTGAGACCGTCGTTTTTTCATTCAAGTGGATAAGAAGCGCCGCGAGGGTTTGAGCACCAGACTCTCTGACTGGAGCCACAACAGTGTCGTTGACATAATCGGCGAATCTATCCAATGCAAACAAGGTGCAGAGTCTCACGGCCAAATCCTCTAGGGTAGCGACGTTGTTCTGGTCGTTTTCTTCTTTTGACTTCTTCATAACTCTGCCAGCGCCACTCCCATGTGACTTGACCAATTCTCTGAGACCGAGCGCCGAGCCATGTCTGACCTCCCATTTTTCATTGAACAAGTCGTTCAACAAGAGCTCGTACACTCCTTGGAACTGCCATATAAGACCTGCTACTTTGGCGTGCTGGGATAGAAGAGGGGAGAGTTCTGGAGCTTTTGTTTCAACCACCAACTTCGAGTCGCCTTGCTGGGAACTGACGTCAAACTGAGGCTTTGCTTCTGGGTTTACGCCAGAGAAATCGTCGTCCTCCATGAGCTTTTTTGATAGAGAGGACTGGGATAAATCAACGGGGGCAATGTTCTTTGCCGTGGTTTTTGCGTTTGCCTTTGCCCTTCTCCTCTGCATGGCCTTCAATCTGGCGCTTGCGGCCGGAGACTTGGTTTCCACGACTGGGGGAGCAACAGCGGCGGCAGTTGGCTCAGACTTCACAGCAGAAACGGGTTCTTGCTTCACTGGCGGGGTGGTGGCCTCGGCAGGCTCGGGCTCTATGAGAGACTTGTGCTTTTTGAGTTTGCCGAGGAGGCCGTTGGATTCGGCCGATGCATGGTCGTATTCGGAGCCGCCGGATGCTAGGAGTTTCATACCGCTACCGAAGAGCTCGGGAAGCGACCATGAATCAAACGTGACCAACGTAGAGAGACTCTCGTTGAGCCTGCGCAACTCCTCGTCCTGTTCTAGCTTGATTTTGGGTTCTTCTTCAGACTTGACGGAGACGGCATCGTCGATGGACTGGCGGTGTTTCTCATTCTCGGTGGTTTCTTCACC
>JAKUBD010000089.1:0-23004 GCA_030563125.1 Metschnikowia laotica
GGGTTTCGTGCCAGAAAGGTTTCGGCAGTTGATGGCCTGTGGACGAATCCGGGGAATTCGGGGGAACGGAGAACGGGCCGAAATAATTGCTGGCGCGAGAAACATGGGGCGCATTTGGCGCCAGGGACTGAGAAATTCGCAGTGGTGGCAAGCGGCGTGGCCCCAAAGCCGCGGGCAGAACGAGCGGGCCCGGAACAGTACGAATTCGGCTTGGAGATAAGGGCGCCAGAAAAAGAAGGAACAGGAAAAGAGGAGTCGGAAGAATAAACGAAAGTGAGCGGGGTCGAATCGGTGGGCGTCAAGGAAATTAGATAGAGGCCAAACACCCGATTCTGAAACAATAGACAAGAATGGAGTGTGATCCCAGCCAGCAGTGCAGCAGTGCAGCTGAACCATGGCCCCGGTGTTGCCCGACTGGGGGCCTGGAGGCCTGCGTGGCAGGCTGTCCGCCCGAGGAAGCGGGTGCGCTGGAGCAGGTGCGTAGCGGCGGCCGCGCCTATATAAAGGGAGACGAATCCGCCGGCAAGGTCCACCGAGCAAGCACAAGTACAAACCCTGATTCCTGTGCCTTCAAGCCCACCGATCTCGCCCACGAAAACACAAACCTCCTGAACAAAATGTGTAGACCGCTGATCTGCGGAATTTGCCAACACAAGTCCTGGGTTGGCTGCGGCGACCACATTTCGTCCGTCATGGACTCCTCCAACAAGGCCGACTGGTGCACCTGCGAGGCTGTGGACGATAGCTCAGACCCCAACTACCCTCCACGTGCCGGCACTGGCTTTGCCAAGCCGCTGGCCACTTGAGTGGTTGTTTGCACGAACGGAACGAGCGGCGGGCCAATGGCTCTACCCTTGGTCTGAGCCTCGCGCCCCGGGCCTGGCGAACGCCGATGCCACTGCGTCGCCGGAGGCCTCAGTATCTTCTTCCTGCCCACCCGTCTTGCAATGATGGACTCACTGCGCAGGCAGCGGCAAACGAACATTACGTGTAACGAATAAACTAATTCTCACCACGTGTAACGAATAAACTAATTCTAACCATGGCGCTTGTGCCCTTTCCGCCCTCGTGGCTGGTGTAGGCTGTGGGCTCGCCAGACACCGAGTCCGCGCCAGGAGGAGTCTGTCGGCCACCTGACCTGGCCTACGAGCCGGCCGGATTCTTCATAGCGCCTGCGGTGACGTTCCAAGCGAGTCGTTATTTTTATTTATATATGTTTGATTTTTAATTGTTTATGTTTAATTTTTAGTTGTTTATATTTTATCTTTGTTTTTTATGTTCTATCTTTCTTTTTTATGTTCTATCTTCCTTATTTATGTTTTATCTTTACTTTGTTCCATTTTTTTATTTTTCTTTACTTTATTTTTCTTTATTCCATTTTTTATTTTCATCACTGTTTCTTGTTTGTTCCAGAAACCCTAGAGCAATCTGCGCTGGCTGTGGCCAAGCAAAGAACAAAAATATAACAAAAACCAAACAAAATAACGGTGCCTATTTGGCGCGCGCCGCACCAACCGGCACCCGCGGCCGACCCCAGTCATGCGCTTCCATACTGCACTTGGCCGCGTTCCACTCACGCATTCTACACTTTGGACAACAGCGCCTTCCATCACTAAACCATTGCTAGTTTCTGCGTTCTGTGTCCGCCATTTTGCCAGGCAATTCTAGCCCAGTCCCTTCTGTGTACATTCCCTGTTCTCGTCTGCACCTGAGTCTTGCCGTGCCCGCTTTCCCCGCTTTTCTCACTGCCCCGGTTCGCTTTCCTCCACCTCCACACACTTGCGGCCCTTGCCCAAAGCAACAGAGCCTTCACCAGAGAAGCTCCCGTTATAAGGATCATAGCCCACGAGCTTCTGGTCTGTTGCCCTACTCTGCCCTTCCCCGGCCCCCTTTTTCTCGGCTCTTGCTCGTTACAACCCGCCTCACCGCTTGCCTTGGGCCATTCTCAGTCCGTCTTGAAAACACAAACCCTCGATGAACTACCAAGACTTTCTTGCACAACAAGGGCCCTCGCAACTGCCCAATCCCGCCTCCGATCGACGTGGTCTGCGCCTTTACGACCGCGACCCTTTTGCCCAGCATGTGCTCTTAGACCCAGCGGCGGTGCCGTTTCCGCCGCCGCCCGAGGCCGCTCTAGGCGCCCAGTTGCGCTCGAAGCTCGAAAGCTTCAGCACCCATGCTGACCCCACGTCGCCGTTAAATGGTGCCTTCTCCTCTAACATGGCCCTTCCTGGCTACTCGGGCCTCAGTCCCGCATTGTACCCTGGCTTCACGCAAGATCCACAGACCCAGACGCCGTTTGACGGCAACAGCGTCAACGTAGACTCGTTCCACCTTCCTCGCGAGCTCCGTGGCGGCATCGGCAACATCTCCTCGCGCCGGCCCAGTTACGCCGCGGAGCTGTTCACTCGCAATCAGCCGTCAGGCCCACCCGCGCTGTTGGCGGGTCAAAAGCCCGGCGCCACCAACAAGAAGGAGTCCTTGGCCTCTTACGTTGCCGCTAAACAGTACCTCTCGGCCAACGGTGGCTACGATGAACTTGCAGACTCGCTCAATAACTTCTCCTTGGGCTCCAACTTCTCTGATTTCCAGGCAAGACGGCCCTCGCAGTTGGCGAACTTCCAGGCTTCCGACCTTCCGTCAACGCAACCGGCTGCTCTGCATTTCTCACATTCTCCTTCGTCGGGCCTCATTCCGGCTGTGGCCGACATGGAACACGGAGCCTCGCCGCGCCATCTGTTCGTCGGCTCTAGCCACCAGAATCAGCATCAGCATCAGCACGCCGCTGTGTCTGCACAGGATCAATTCCACGATCCTTCTGGTGTGACGCTTCCCCATATGCAACAAGTTCCGGTGCCAGGATATGGCAGTGCTCCCGTTCACTTGGACAATGGTCTCCTCTTGAAGGATCTGTTCATCATGGCTTCCATGGACTTGAAGCAGTTGTACTCCTCGGTCGCTAAGTATTACCAGGACTTCAACTTGAGCAATGACATTGTGACCAGATTGAACGCCCTCTCAGAAAACGAAACAGTCCTCAGGCTCGTGAACTTCATTAAGAAGCTCAATCATTTGACCACAAGCCACAAAACTCTTTGCTTGGTCATCAACAAGAATGGCAAGATCGACCTCCTCACATATCCCAACAACTCAAATATCTTCCTCCAGCGAGATGACTTGGTCGTTGTCGACGGAGATCGGGGTAAGGATCTAGTCATGATATTATGCCCCTTTGTGTCAATTGAGACAGCAATTCTTTTCAACTTTTTGAAGAAAATCGAGCACTTGAAGTCCCTCACAATCACGGATGCCAGCGGCGGAGGCTCGAGTGTCAAAAACAATCACTCCTCAGGAATACACTCTACCCAACTCGCAGCTTCCTCGATTGTCTACAATAACTCAAATGACGACAATGAGTTTATTATATCACTTCCCACCAAACAGGTGTTGCGCTTTGCAACACCAAAAGAAGTCCACAAGTTGGGACATAAATTCACGGAGGAAAAGAGAGCATTCGACACATGTTTTAACAAGATCAAAGAACTAGGTTTGGACAATGACTTGGCTCTCATCAACGTGGAATACCAGTTTGACTTCAAGAAGCTAATTTTCTACTACTTCGCAAATTTCAAAAGAATAGACTTCCGAGGACTCATCAAAGAATTGTTCAAAATCTACAAAACCAGAATCTGGCTTTGTGCGGTGTTGCCTCATAATGCTGCAGGCGATGGCACATTACACTCGATAGAACAGTCCAGCGGGACTCCGTTGAAGGCTACAACACCCGACGAATACACCTTGGAAACTGAGGAGAAAACGGACGTCAAAATAGAGCTGTTTCAAAAAATGCCCACTCCAAGCTATTTCCATATGAGATGCATGGCACGATTGATAGACAACTTGATGAAGGACATCCAGGGGCCATTTTATGGTTTCAACCAGGAGCCCAGTCAAGTCATAGGTGGACGCCGGCAGTCACACCTGATCGTTCCGAGCTTTAATCCATTTGGGGGAGAAGAGCAAAAAATATAAGCAAAGTTTGCTGTTGAGGTAAAGTTCGCCGGAAACATATAGAGAACATAGGTTCATTGCTATGGTGCCGTATAAGCAGGATATCATAGAAGCAGAATACCATAGAGACAGAAACGCATGGAGCGTAGGTGCACAGGAATGGCTGCGAGCGGCTGTGACACTCGCGCGAGCCACGAGATCGCGTGCTTGTTTGTAGTTGCACGTCACGTGACGCACACATATCGTGTCGTGTCGTCGTGTCGTTGAGTGCTGACAACTGGTGTCGGAATAAACACAACATGCTTCTCTCGACGTATTTGCAACTGGCCTCGTTTCAGTGCTATGTACGCGACTGGTTTGCCGCCGCCGGCTTGTTTGCTTTCTTCTTTCTCGTGGCCGAAAAGGCCATGCCCTTCAACCGCCAATTCAAGTTGAACGACCCAACAATACAACATCCTTTCGCCTACGAGGAAAGAGTCACAGGCCATATGTGTCTCTTGTTGGCCGCCATTGTCCCTACACTCACCATGTCTCTCGTGACCTTCATCAAGCACAGGACTTCAAAGGAACACGCTTGGCACGTGTTGCAGGTGTCTGTCTTGGGACTTGCGCTCGCCGTGTCCGTGGACGGAGTTGTCACGGACATATTGAAGGTTTGGGTGGGAAGACCCAGACCAGACTTCTTGTCCCGTTGTGTTCCCCGTGAAGGCACGCCCTTCGACGAGTTTGTCGATATCTCTGTTTGCACGGCCCCGCTTGGCTCGAGCGTGTTGGCCGACGGCATGAGATCCACACCCTCCGGCCACTCGTCAATTTCGTTTGCCGCTTTCTTGTACTTGTCAATGTGGCTTTACGGACAATTGCAGCTCCACGAACCTGCCCGTCCCGCAGGATTGTACTTCATCTGCGTGTTGCCCCTTCTCTTGGCCTCGTACGTGGCTTTGAGCAGAACACAGGACTACAGACATCATTTCGTGGACATTTTCCTGGGAGGTATTCTCGGCTGCTTCGTTGCCCAGTTCGTATATCACAAATACTTTCACCGGGCCACCTCCGATAAAGCGGGCGAGCTTATCGGTGAGAGGGAACACCAGAGCCTTCCTCTTTGAGCGATGCCTCCTCTTTGAGTTTGTCGTGAGAGAAAATCTTCTCACGCTCAAGAGTAGTGCACTAAGCATGGCTTGTGGCGGTCTAGAGTCGAAATGGCCCTGCGGCTTGTTCACGGATTTTCCGGTCCCCGGGCGGACGCGGAAACCACGCCGACAAGCGATGCGTTTCTAGCAATGATGAAACAACGATTGATAAAACATCTTGGACTTCCAGTGTCATCAAGACACGCCATGGTGCTCAAGATTGTTTCACATCCCACACACTCGCCACATATGCAGAATAATAGATGAAACATCCTGAAACCATAGAGAAACTTGATGACATGCACGGAATATATAAGTCTGCGCCGGAAGATGTTTTTCTGCTTTCACTAGAGTTAACTCAAGCTTAGAAGCTTAATAAAGATGAAAAACTTTCGTGAAGTACGCCGTGGTCAAACTACCGTCACGACGGCTGTCATTATCAACGCGGCCTCGGCTCTGGACGCCGACACCACATCTACCATCGTTAAAACAATCACAGTTTCTACCGCCAAACAACCAACATCGACCAGCGAAACGTCCGCTTTGGTGGTGTCGGTCGACTCTCTGTTGCTGCACATCCTCGAGTCATCGTCTTCTACCAAACTTGAGACGGTTTCATCGACGGCTGCAAGTGCCGCATCTAGCCAAGTCTCGCTGTCACTGGTGAGCGCCGTTTCACAATTACTTGGATCGAGTCAATCAAACTCGAATTTGGGATTGGCCATCGGCATTCCCATTGCAGTGGTGTGCTTCCTTGGGATCATCGTTTTTGGGATGATTTTCATCCGTAAGAAGCTATTCACAACACCGAGTGAGACAATCGCTTTCAAATCTAAAAGCATACGCAGAAAGCTTGGCTTGGACGATTCGGATACTTCTGTCAGTTCGGACGCTTCAGAACAGATGCAGAGGTCTTCAACACTCGAAAAAGTCTCCTCATCGATGCTCGACAAGGAAAGTCAGACAGAAAAGAAGAACGAGAAACCAAACTTCCTCAAAAGAATCTCCCGCATGGTGATCGATCCTGAAACGCCCATATCCCCACTTTTTCTTAGGCGTTTCCATTTGTCAAGCGAGACAAAAAAAGCGGCCCAAAATCCGTACACTGAAAAAGCCCTTCCCACGCAACCAATGGTTTATTCGTCACCTGAGAACCGGAACTTTCTTCTGCGTCTGGGCTCAAAAAATTCAAGAGATACTGTGTATGTTGTTATCAAGCCCTATGCACGGCGTTTGGCAGACGAGCTTACGATTTGCATTGGAGAAAAGTTGCGTATGTTGAAAATTCACTCCGATGGATGGGCTACCGTGGAAATGTGTGAAGATAGCGATGTGGGCGTGGTGCCTTTGATGTGTGTGCGAGAGCTTACAGCGTAGGAAGCATATGTTTGTTTACATTCACGAGAGGATATTTATATATAAAACACTAATTTACAAGTTGGTCATTAATACCGTCTGTATGCTTGATTTTCATGGCGGTGTTGGTTCCGATCCTGAGGATGTCCATCAGCCGGCGGGTAATTTGCGACGTTCCGGTCCTGGTTGAACCCTTGCTGTGCGCCTGGATAGGGTTGTTGCACTTGATATTGGAACGGCTGATCACCATATGAACGAATAGTCAGGGCGCTCTGTTGTGTCGGGATTTGCGGGCGATGAGAGTCCTTTTGAACCATTGGTTGTCTTGGTACCGCGCCCGGGGCTGGTGCTGGTGCTTTCAGATGCTCAGATGAAACAGCTCTTACTTGGTAAGGGTGTGTTTGTCTTGGTTGCTGATAAGCTTGATGAGCTCTGGCCTGATTCAGAGATGCTGCGGGTGCACCCACACGATCAAAAGACTGATTGTGCTGTTGAGCATGCTGTGGTACTGAACTCTGGGCGCTTCTGGGCAAGTGGCTTGGAGAACCTTTAGCACCGGAAACATGTTGCGCATAATGATGCTGTTGCGGCTGGCGTTGATCTTGCCTCTGCTCTTGAGGTCTCATATTTGCCAGTGCAGAGGAGTGATTGTAGGCATTTGGACCGCCTTGATTCGAGTAACCTTGATGAGCAGCCTCGGGTGCAACACGTTGGGCAGGTGCGCCTTGGTAATGCTTTTGCTGCTGTTGCTGCTGTTGCATGTCCTGGGGAGGAGGTCTGCGATGTTGTCTGTGCTCCGTGTTCTGCGCGTATTGGCCTTGCTGCTTGCTAGACGGGAAGTTTTGCTGCATCATAGGTGCTCCTTTTGATTGCAGCTGCTGTTGCTGAGCACGCGCGACACCAGCATTTTGACCAGGCGCAAATCCGTTTTGCCCCGGGTTTTGTGATTGATGAGGATGCCTAATGTGTGATGGTCTGTTTCGCTGCTGTTGCTGCTGTTGATGTTGCTGCTGTTGATGTTGCTGCTGTTGCTGCTGCTGTTGTGATTGTGGTTGGGGTTGATGCTGGTAGTACTGATGTTGTTGAGGGCGATATTGCTGTTGCTGTGTCTGATGGCGCGGTTGTTGGAAATCTTCTCCGAGTTTAAGATTCAAATTAGTGATTGCTTTTGACTTTTGGAAGGATGCATCCAGCCTTCGTTGTTCGGTACTGAAGGTTTCAACCAGAGATGGCGTAGGAGGCTGGTTGTTGTAATGAACAGTGGAGTGCAACAGCAGGAGCTGCTGAATCTGAGGAAGCTGGTGTGCAGAGTTTGAATTCTTGACACCCAGCTGCTTTGTTACATGTATAGGTGGAAGCGGCGGTGGCGAGGGCAATTCCTCTGACGATCCCGATTCGAAACTATTGCTGTCCAGGTTGTTATTCTTGTACTCCGTTGGTAACTTCCGATCAACCATGCTTGTGAACTGCTCGTTGAACTCGTTGTACTGAGTCAATGGAGATTTCACAGAGGAATAGCTTGAGTTCCTGTTTTCGTAGACGTTGGGAACTGCCAAGAAACCTCTTTCACCATTTTTCTCGATCGGCAATCCGTCCTCGTTATCAGTTTCCTCCTCACTTTCTTCTTCACTCTCTTCCTCTGAGTCAGTGTCTTCTTCATCACTGTTGATGAGATGACGGTCGTTCATTGGATAAGGACCGTTCTTCAATGACTTCTTCCGCATGATGGAAGGAAGAACGTCTTCATCGATATCCTCTGCACTTCCATTAAGCATCTTATTGCGGGAATCAAATCTATCGGTAGGGGTCTCCAATTGAGAGTAGTTATGATAAATATCAGCCAACTGAACAGAATTGCGACCGTTCTCATTGGTCTTGATGTGCAAGTTGTTGACATTCTTGTCAAGGGCAGGCTTTGAAACATCGCGCAAGCCTTGAGTTTGAGGTGCGACGTATGAAGCAGCATTATCTCCTTTTATTGGGGAGGTCGATCTTGCCTGGGAGGTTGGAGGCAACAGCTTGTTGGCCAATAGTGGAGCGCCTTGCAAAGCATTACTAGGCTGAGGCTTTGCATAACGCTGTTCTGGGATATCAAATGACTCTCTTGAAGCGGAACCTGAAGAAGCCATCTTTGGGGTGTTCGGGCTGCTCAACAGAGGGCTTCCGAGGGAAGAGAGGGCACCAGAAAATCCTCTTGAAGAGCCGCAACCGTCGTAACCCCTGCTCATCTTCATCTGCAACACCTTTTTGATGTTTTGTCTCCAAGTAGCCGCGTCCCAGGACAAGAATTGATTTGTGGCAGCTAACTGATCCAAATCAGCTTGGTCGAGGAAATGCACATGAGGCAAGGTGGGCAAGCCGAAGACGAGAGAGTCTGGGTCTACGCGGTCTGCCTTCAATCTCTTTGGACGACCATAAAGGCCGAACGAGTCGAAAAGCGGAATCAAAAAGCGGATCAAGGTGTCGAAACCCGGCACAGAAGAGTGTGCCTCTGGCATGAGAAAAAGAGCGGTTTCTTGGCCTTGTGCAGATTTCTTCCCGCTCTTCACACTTGGAGAGCTGAAGTTGATGATACCCTCGAGCTTCATGATGGTGCTCTGATCAATAAAAATGGGCAGCTGTGGGTAGACGGCGGTGACCAGAGTGGCAGACTCGATGACACCCAAAAGAGCCTTCTTCTTCATATTTTCGTTGTCGTAAAGAAGGACACGGCCGGGATGTAAAGACTTTTTCTTCGTGTAGCTGGGCTCGATGACGGCGTAGCATCGCTTCCAGGCCATGCCTGAGCCGTAACGGATCTTGATCCAGTCCTGGTGGTTGAAGCGCTTCTCGGCCAAGACTGTGCGGATGTCAGAGAGGCGCAGACCACGTGCCGAGAGCAAGGCGCCCGTATAAGCCTCTTGTAAGGACTGATATTCGTAGGAGGCTAATCTGAGCGCAACATACCACTCCTTTAGGGCGTCTGCAGACTTCAACTGCAAGATGTAGCGGTTTTTCAAGGTCGTCAGGACGATGATGACGTTTTCGAGCTGCTGCTTGGCAGCCGGGAGAACAGCCATGGCGTTGAACACGGCGTCGGTGAAATTGAGGTATTGAGGTTTGCTGCTGGTCTCGAAGAGCTTGTCGGGAGAGTTTTTGAAGAGGGCCAAGTTCTTGGCATCCCAGTAGGCCAATTGGTTGCCGGTGAGAATACCGTAAACCTCGCGCCACTCGCGATCGGCGGGGTTGCCGTCGCCGTTCAAATCGTAGTAGAGCATGAAGACGCCCTCATGGTATCTGCGGTGTGTTTGCGCCGAAAGCAACGTTACGATGGGGATCAACTCGGGCGAGACAGACAGGCTGTCGATTTTTTCCGGGGAAGGCGGGTTTTCGATCTGGACCGGTTTGGCCGAGGATGACTTCCTCGGCGATAGGCTGGAAAACTTCATTAGAGCGGGGCTGGCGGGTCTGTCGAGAGTCGAGACTGCCGGGATCAAGAAAGTAGACGGGGAGTGGGTCTGGGCGGACGTGGGTGCTCGGGTGCCTGGGTGTTCGGGTGCGGGCGTGAAGACGATGAAAATCTATCGGCGGGCAATGAAGAAAGGAGGAAAGGGAAAAGGAACGTGTTGTTTTCGGCCCAGATGCGTCGATGTTGTTTAGAGACGAATACAGAGGCGGGAAAGTGCAGTGAGAATGTCTGGGCGTGCAGATTCGTGTGCGCGTGTGAAGGACTACATTGCTGCCAAAACGGCGGAAACGGCCACACAGGGAGCGCGAGCCGATTTAGGCGAGAAACCCGACTTCGCGGCGCCAGTGCCAGCAAGGCTCCGCGGTGGACACTCGCAGTCGAGATAGTAGCAGAAAAATAAATTAACATTAAAGACGTTTCAATTCGGAGGCTCCTCGAGGCGGCGCGATGAGCTGTGATCTCGGCAGGCAACGTTGGTGTTCGCAGTCCCAAAGGCCGGGGAGCCAGAGACTAAAGAACATTTGTTCGTAGCGCGCGGCGCCGAATGTCCGCACATTTGCCGGGATCAATACAAACGGGCCCAAAACGGCAATCTCGCTGTGCCGCATGGGGCCGACAGAGTCGATCTGGCGCGCCGCACAGATTTGGGTGCCGCTGGCGCCAGGCAGAATCAGCGTTGATGGCCACCGACGCGCAGTCCACGAAACCAGGCTTGTTCGTTTGGCTGAAGCAAGTCGCGCTTTGTGTTCCGCGGATGTTCGTGACGCGGAGGCTGAGCACGCTGGATATCAGAGTCGGTAGGTGGCTTGGGACGAAACTCGACAACGCGACGCCTGGTGGAGATTATATCGCCCTGATTTGCTGAGGGTCGCATCTGGGGCCTGCACACGGCGCGGCTAACCAACGATTCTGAGATCTAGCATCCATCCCACTTGTCTGGCACAGAGCACAGGCCATACGGCGAAGCGACGTCGGAATGGCGGCTGTGTTGCTCACGTATCAAACCGTTGCAGACTCAAGCGGACCCTTGCAGACACGTCAGAGCGACTGCGAGTAGCCGGACTCGCGTGGCAGCGTGAAATTAGCAGCTAGGCTGGCCTCCACCCATCGGCCAGACCCTTCCTTCTTGCGCTGATCCTTCACTCTTTGTCCACCACAAGCCGCCCGTGGCACCACACCCTGGTGGTGTTGCGGTCGTCGCCCGTGAAAACCCACTTGTGCACCAACTGCTTGATCTTGGCTCCAAAGTCGGCCGCACCCACCTCTGGCCGTTGGAAATCAAACACGTCGATGTTGGACTCGCGCGCATCCACACGCACCAACTGGGCATCGAAATACTTGCCCACAGCAAAAGTTCCCACCTTGTCTCCGAGCAGACACGCGCGGGCCCCGCCCACTGTGGCCATGTAAAGTGCGTCCTCTACACTCACCGTATGGTCGCCAGCGTCTGGCCCCATAGATAAGTGGTGAGACACATCCACCAGGCAGCGTGCCACGGCCAACATCGACTGCTGGTACCCACCAGAAAGATCTGTGCCGAGCGACACGTTGATGCCGTCTTCGTACAAATATTGGCGCACGGGCGCCTCTCCGCTGGAAATGAACGTATTGGACAGCGGGCAATGGCTGACCGAGCACTGCCTGGCCCGGATAAGCTCACGCTCGGCCTCGTTCAAATGGACAGCGTGAGCCAAGATGGTGCGCGCGCCCAAGAGCCCGTGGCCATCGTACACCGCGGCGTAGTTGGCTGCGTCCGGGAACAACCGCAGCACGAGCTCGATTTCCTTGTCGTTCTCGGCAATGTGCGTTTGAACCGGGAGCCCGTGCTTTGCGGCCAAGTCTCCCAACAGCGTCATGAGCTGGTCCAGGCACACTGGCGCAAAACGGGGTGTGACGATGGCCTGGACCCGCACCGGCTGGCTGGCGTCACGGCCTCCGGGCGCCGCGCGCTGGAGCTGATTGCAGTGGGCGACCACCTCCGCCATACCTTGCAAACACTCGTCCTCCGGCTCCTCGTACGCAGGGAACGGCTCGTTGTGGTCCATGCACACCTTGCCCACAAAACCACGCTGGCCTTTCTCCATCAACAAATCAGCAAAAAGCTTGGTGGTGTCCGTGTCGATTGTGGTGAAGTACAGTGCACAGGTGGTGCCGTTTTTCAATGTGCGGTCAATGACTCGGCTGTACACTTCGCGGGCCATTGATGCGCCGCGCTCCACGTCACCAACGAACTTGCTTTCCATATCAAACGTGATGTTGCGGAGCCAGTCAAGAAGCGGCATGTTGCAGCCGATTCCCGTATTTGGGTATTGCGACGCGTGGATGTGGGTGTCCACGAACCCGGGGAAGAGAAACGTACAGCTTTCTTGTGAGTAGTCGTGGAGCGTGTACTCCTTGACGTCCGGGAATGTGTTTTGTAAAAACGCCTCCACAGAGCCGTGGTGTGCCTTGGCGGCTGCGTCGAGTTTGGTGGCAAATTCAATGCGGCCTTGACCGCTGACACCCATGATCATGCTGGGCAAGATTTCGAGTTCGCCCAAGCGGGGGGTGTGGATAAGTGTGGCATAGTAGACGTTGAAAGGCGCCGCCTTGGTTTTCGGAGGGGGGACGGTCATAGTTCAAGAATCAACTGCTTTTGTTGATGTGTTCTTGGTTCTGTTGAGAAGTTGCCTCGTTTCTGTCGAGAATGTGTTGTCTGAGATACACGGAGTCTTGATGGAGATAGGGATGAAGCAAATCAGGTGTTTCTGTCCTTGTAAAAGATGATGCGTGATGTTTGCGCTGCAGAAATTAAGACGCTGATGTTATCCTGAGGCGTTGTTGTAATCCGCTGCTTGGTGTTTGGTTCCGCTATGTGCTGTTTGGTGCCCACGAAATCAGCTCCCTTTTAAATTTCCTGGCGCTATGGGCAATTTATACTTGATATCACACGTCGGAAAAGCCGCGGGAATGCGGGGCACGCAGTGGCTCTCCGATGCCCCCCAATAGCGCCGTCTCTGCGTCCCTTCCTATCGCAGTTTTACGATTTTCGGCTCTTCCGTCTCGAAAAAGCCGCTGGAACTCTTTCCACCAGACTGGTCGCAGAATGTGACGGACGCAAGCTTTTTTACTAAGCTGGCCCGCTATTTTTCCCTCCGAGAAGTCCTCTACGCCGGCCCTCCCGCGGCATTCCCGGTCGCCGCGTTATCCTGACTCCAATCACCATTCCACGGCATCAATACACTTTTGACCCCTCCACGCAGACTCTTAACCGGCCGGCCGGTAAAAGAACTTCGTGTGGTTTTCTTTCGGTTTGGCACCCTGAAACGCCGCTTTTGCGCCTAGCCGGTGGGCATGCGGAATTCGTTCGTCAGCACCCTTTTTTTCCCTCCTGTAGCGAACACCGTATGTAGCTGGAAGATGACCTACTTGAATGCATCAGCCGGCCAATTGTCGAATCATTCTATGTCTTCACGTTCCCCGTACGTGATAGAATTGGTTGAAGAAGTGCCCTTGCGTTATTAAGATGTGAGATTACTCGTTGTGTTGCCGGCCGATGTTGTTCCTTTGGCTACTGTATAAATGAAGCTAACGGCCGCTACGGCTTTACTCAAGCAAACGAGAGGTATAAAATTTTTACTATAAAGAATGATAATTTTCATCAAGAAAGGGGAGCCAACGCACTCAGATTGGGTGTGGCTCACTCATTTCGGTGGGCCTCTGGCTCATTACAACAAAGCACCGACGAAACCAATGAAGGCTGCAGCTCCGATAGAGTTACCAACTTGGTTGGCTGCACCAGATGCAGTGATGCTGATGTCGTTGCTAGCGGAGCTCTCCTCAGCCTCGCTGGAAGAAGCAACAGTAGTCCACGAAGAAGATTGGGTGGTGACGGCAGAAGAAGATGCAGCAGAAGAGCTGGTTGCGGCCTCAGTGCTAGAAGCCTCGGTGCTAGAAGCCTCAGTGCTAGAAGCCTCAGTGCTAAAAGCCTCAGTGCTGGAAGCAGTGGAGGAAGCTGCTGCGGAGGTGGAAGAAGCTGCGGTGGAAAAAGAGGCAACAGAAGAAGCGTAGCTTCCGCAAGAGTCGACGAAAGCATCCTTGGCAGTGTCAGCATCGCCGTCAGGGCAGATGCTTTCCAAACAAGACTCAACAGCACTGTACTCGGAAGAACAGATACAAGACAAGTCACTCAAGCTGTCGCAAGAGGATTTCTTCTCGACTTGAGCAACACAGGCCAACAAACAGGCAGGTGGGGTAGCCACGACTTGTGGAACCAATGCAGCGATAGCAGCCAAAGCGAGAGCTCTCAGACCATACATTTTGACGATAGTGTGGTAGTTGGAAATAAAACGAGTAGACCAGAGACAGCAAATTATAGAGAAAATCCGCCTTGATTTGTTTCGCCTTCTCATGCAGTTTTAGGAGTCTAACATGCAGGAATTCTATTAATATCGTCTTTGTGTGGGTACATCATAAACATCACGTGCTAGCCATCACCAATCAGGCTATATTTTAACCTCTCTTTCTCTCCATATGCAGAGCGTTCCAGTTCTAGACCTTCCTGTTTCGTGATTGCAGCACCCGCCTCAGCAGCAACTTCTATATTCTCACCTTGGCTGTCAATCCAGATCCTTGATACAAAAGGTTTGCTGGGAATTTTCCGACCTTCACGTCAACCATGGCTAGTACGTCCACCGCGAGGTCTCCATTGAGCGCTTTCCGTAGAATCTCGGTACCGAGGCCCTGTGAGATCTGAATTGGAATACGAGATGTTTTATGAATACCGGGAGGTATCATGAGCATCTCTGATCTTTTGATGTAAGCAAGAATTTCGCCATCATATGTTGCGAGGCAATTCAAGACATGCCCCTGTATCTCCATGTTCTGGAACGGATTGAAAAGCGTGAGTTCGATCTCGGAGCTCCAAAGATGGAATGTGGCATCAAGTAAGAATGGGCTTCTTCGGTGCTTCTGCTTTTCTCCAGAATCTGATTGTAAAGAATTCGAGGTGCTGAACGTGAGCTCCGGCACCACGAGCCCTCTGACTTCTATGGTCTGCAAAAATGCTGATAGAAGCTCAGAAGGCCCGCCTGTAGTCCTTTTACTTCCCACAATGTCGATCTCCACGTCGGGACGTCCGGATATGACTTTGCTCATGAACTCTTCACTCTTCACTCTCTGTTGACTGGTCGAGTAAATAAGAGCAAACTCGACTGTCAAAAAGTCTCGTTTGGATCCTTTCTTAAGCTCCATGTTTGACACGGATATCTCGCCTATGGTGCTCTGATTGTACAATATGTCAAAAGACAAGGTTGTTTCTGGAAACTGGACTGTCGTGTTCAAAAAATTGGTGAGCTCCATATCAACCAAGAGCCTCAAATCTTTATCACTAGATGATATATGGATGATGTTTTCCACCAGAATATTGGCATGCTGTATAAAGTAATCGAAGAATGAGGGCATACCGGTTGGGGTCCGGTTGTTTGGAAACGTTTGAAAAGGACCTCTTAAAGTGTTCACATGAATCGGAGCGACCGGTGTCTCCACATTAACTGACGCCACGGCCCATTCCCAATCAAACTCTCGTGAAATTGCACCAGACCAGGCTTCACTGATGAGCCTTCCTAGCAATGCGGGATCTTCAATGCTGATTGATGCAGACGGAATTTGATACTCAACATCGTTCATCTTCGAGCTGAAATTTTTCAGTGAACGGGCCGATATCTGTACCGTATCGCTCAGTGCAATTTGGGCAATCCTGTTTCCCGCATACCTTAATGTCAAAAGCAATTCACCAGCTTTTGCATCAATGATGGTTCCATCATTCTCATAAGGTACAGACACTTGGATCGTTCCATCTAGATTCACATCAAAGTTCAAATTCTTCTGCATTGGAGTCTTGTTGAGGCTAATGTCTCCTGATCGGACTGCAAATTCATTGTATGTCATATTACTGGACTGCATTAAATCAACTGGAACTTCTATGATGGTGTTTAGCAGTGTAAGGGCAACGTAAAGCCATTCCGGAAGGTTCTGGCGATTTTGGAGATTTTCATGTGCTCGTATTGCCAATCGGGCTGTCCGTTCCTCAACCACTCCCTTCAAAAAGAGACTTAATGGGTTTTCATCTCCGTCGCAATTCGTGAGCAGAAGAGGCTCCAATTGTTCCACAGCTGCCTCTATTAGAATCAAAGAAGGTGCATTGTATCCCAAGCAGACGTTTCCAGACGTCAAGTTGGCAATCGACACCAACTCTTCCTCGCAATTCTTTATCGCAATATCCCACATTATAGGATTAAGTTCAATGTTCACCGGTATTGACGCGACCGAAACCGCCGTCATGACACGCACACTTTCGTCTTGAGTTAAAACTTTCAAGTCTTGCAATCCAAGTAAGGCCTTTGCCTTTTTCAAGCCAAGAACGGTCAAATGCCGGGTAGAGAGCTTTCTGAGTCGGAGAGACATCCATTTAGACAGGAATTTTGTATCGGCCGTCATGGAAACATATATCGGAAAGGGCTGTGATAGATTGAGTGGAGACAGACCATAATTAGAGATGAAGCTCTTAACGCCAGAAAGATCGAAATTCACTTCCGTGTCGAAATCCAAAAATGTGGTGCTGGTATCCGTCAAATTGACGGGGACCAGGGGCACACTTGCATCGAAAACGTGCACCGCAGAAAACTTGCCGTTAGTAGCAGAAACCGCCACAGGCTTCTGTGGAGCCAAGACCACCAGGCCAAGCAAAGCAGACGCAAACTTCGCAGTAAACCGGGCAAGGGAGCTGTTTATGCGGTTGTAGTCGGTCTCCACCACACCGGTATATCTGATCACCATACCATGGCTAGTAACACCAACAAGATTCATTTGAGAATCGGTGACAACAAATGCATCTTCAAAAGTAGTTCCCCAGTCTACTTTCTGAAAGACCAACCCTAAAATAACTGCACCCAACGCAAAAATGGCCAAGACCCGTATGACGGAAATAACGTCCAGCCGCATGCTGCGGCCCCGATCGACTGGTTTATGTGATCCAACACCGATGAGATTTTCGGCTTCGGGCGAATTGAACATCAAGTCCCTGCCCCTGAACGACTCGAGTAAAGGTGTCCTTTCTTGCAGTATTGTGGAGCTGCGGTGATCCCCGGGTCGGAAATCTCTGAGAACATCCAACTCATCATCCGGCGCTGTGCCCTGATTCGGGCTCGAGATATCTTGAGCCACCAAGTCGTTCCAAAATTCTCCCTCTCCTTCTTGAAGCGGAGTCGATGTTGCAACCGGAGTGCCCGGTGAGTCCTGTTCACAATCTGAGGTGATCATCGCAAATCACTTTGGGAAATTGCAGGTAGCATGAAAACCTTTTAGCCAGGTTTGTGACGACGATGAAATTGCTGTTCGAGAGTGTGTAGCTATGGCTTTCGCCTCTCAAGCTTTTCGTAACCGGAGGTGAGGATGTTTCGTGGGATGTGCTCTTCGAAATAGCTCGTGTGCTTCTTAGCAACTGAGTTCCACTACGGAGAGAAGAGACTTCTGACGTACTAGAGTATCAAGTGCTGCTCAACCAGTGCAAGAAGTGCAATTCGTACAACTGTTACCGTAGGATGTAGCTTGTATGGATGACCCCGATGCCCCGCGTGATAAGAGGCACGCACACCCACGCAGGGCAACACCGTCGCTACATCGCACGCTCTGCGGCACACACAATTCTTTTTATATTTTTATACTGTTTATCAATTATCATACAAACACAAAACAAAATGGTAAAAATCCGCTGGTGAATTTAAACAAGAGCGGCTGTTGAGCTTCGCTGTTCTTAAAAAGTGGCTTTTTTTTCTCGGAAGAGGACTCAGCAGCTGTTCTCGGTCTGGAAATGCGGCAAGATGTGCCACGGTTCCATAACGAACTAAAGAAAGATTGGAAAAAATATAGTTTACAGGTCTCTCTTCGTGATCTAATGGACATGGCCATGGGCATGGTCATGCTGTTGAACACTTGGGTCAACGTTTGGGTCCACGGTAGGATCGATAGATGGGTCCACGGGAGGGTTTGGCATGGAGGGGTTACCTGGAGCAGCCTCCATGGCAGCAATCACAGCCACATCTTGCACAGAGGGGTGACCACTGTCATCATGGTGGTGATGGTGCTGGTGGTGGTGTTGTTGGTGCTGGAGATGGGGGTGAAGCTGTTGTTGCTGGTGTTGAAGGTGTTGGTAAGGATGAGCTTGAAGGTGTTGGTGATCAAGAATGTCCGGTTGGTAACCCACGGCAGCTGCAGCAGCTGCTGCAGCTGCAGATGCGGTGCCTTGACTGCGGTGCAATGGCTTCTCAACCAAAGTTCTTGTGTACTTAGCCCTCTTCTTCTTGCCACCAATCATGGCGAAGTTTGGCTCAGGTGGGTGGTTGTGAGCTGGATGGATCATTCTCAAGATCCACATCTCGGTCTCCTTCTTGTCATCTTCATAGCCATCAAACTCATTGGGGTCCTTCTTGATCTTCTTGGCCTTATCCTTCTCAGGTGGGTACAAGTTGGCGACCAATCTGTAACCACACTTGGATCTCTTGGTGTAAGCCACTCTTTGTCTCTTGGTGGCATCCTTCACGGTGGTTCTAAACGAGCCAGATCTCTCACACTGGAAGTAAACGGCCTTGGGCTTCGATGAGTTGATCACAATTTTACATTGCTCTTCCTCGTTCAAAACAGTCTTGACGTACTTGACCAAATCTTGCTTACTCGAAAAGGTCTTGATGATGTCACCCTCACCGTGTCTCGACACAAGAAAGCCACCATTCTCATAGTCGATACCAGCAGTAGGAAGAGCCAAGTGTTGGTGTTGAGGCATCTGTTGCTGGTGCAACTGCTGCTGCAAAGAGTGGTGAGGTTGCATGTGCTGCTGTTGCAATGGATGATGTTGCATTTGGTGGTGCTGCATCTGGTGGTGTTGTTGTAACTGGTGGTGTTGCTGCATCTGGTGGTGTTGTTGCAAGGCTTGTTGTTGCAATTGTTGTTGTTGTTGCAATTGAGCGGCAGCAGCAGCGGCACTCATGACACCACGATGGTATTGACTCTCATCCTCGTGGTGACCCATCACAGCTGGGTTTGGGAAGTCATGGCCATTGGCCAACGCGATGGCAGCGGCAGCAGTATGATCCATTTGTTGTTGGTGGACGTGGTGTTGAGAAAGATGGAATTGAGGATGGTCCTGAACAATTGATCTTTCGTTGTTGTTAGAGTGGCCAGACATAAGCTTGACAATCTAACGCAGGGTGTATATGGTAGACGTGTCGGACGACGTGTTTGTTGACCTTTATGTATACCGTGAGTTTGTTATGAAACGGAGAAAAGTCGACGCGCTAGCAATACAAAACTTGGAAGCTTTAGTTAACTCTCGGGCAGCAATAAGGGGTAACCTAAATCAATCAAACACAAGTCGTTCTTCGATTGTGATGAATATTGGTTTCTGGGAAAAACAAAGGGTGTGGATATAACTGGTGTCCTGCACAACTATGTGATTCTATGGCAAACCTAAGTCCTGGACATAAAAGGAGTAGGTGTGTGTGGAGGGAGGAACTTGTTGATGTTGCGAGTGGGAGGAAGAAAAGGTTGTGTGTGACACAATAAAGTGTCTGTGTGCAGTATTTTCGATATAGGCGAATCAGCGTGCTCGAGTCGCGTTTTCAACGGGTTAATGTTGATGTAAAAGCGCGTTTGTTTTGATTTGTCTACATCACGTGTGCCATCAACAACGTGGTTGTTTGGCTGCTTAGTGACTGTAATGAACAGCCGAGACTACAGCTGAGCGGTCAGATTCTCCGTGCGACTTTCAAATTTGACATCAAATTCGTGTTCGGTCTTTTCGAAGCGTAAGATTGTTAAACATGAAGGAAAACTTAACAATTAGCGTCGAAGTCAGGAGTGCGTGCGTGCGCAGTGGTAAAAAAAGATTGCAGCACCACAATTTCACACATGGTCTCCCACTGCATTACTCACTGTGGCTCTAAGTGGCTTGACTAGCGTTGATCGGACGGGAAACAGTATTTTCCACTTGATATGGCCGCAACCGAAAGATTACAGTTTAGCTGACATATATGCTTGTGTATTGTTTGATATTGAGGCGTAAATTTGTATTTTGCAGGAAGGATCAATCTTTGATATATTTGGGCAACCAGGAAAGGCGCCATTTTCTAGTAGCACATCTCACCATAAATTGTTGCATCCCAAATTCTCGATAAGTACCCGCTTAACACGATTCGGGAGATTTGTTACACCTTGGGGCGTTCGGAGCCGTTATTAACTTCCAAATTCATTCTCGTACTTACTCTGGAATCTCGTGATGCTCGTATTCCGCTCTGTGACTATCGTAAAACACATCAGGACACTCGACAAGTCCTGTTTCGGCAACGTATTCAGTCCAGTGGTCCACAAGCTCCTGTAGTTTTTCGGGATGTTTCTCAGCCAAGTCCTCGATTTCACCTAGATCCGTTTTTAAGTTGAACAATTGCCATTTGTCAGGACCCATCGGCTTAGGAATGTACAATGCCTTCCAGTGACCTTTTCTAATAGCCTGCTGTGAAAACAATTCCCAGCCGGTGACGGTATCTTCATCGTGGATAAACAGATCTTTACCGATCAAATAATCTTTCCAAGATTTGCCGCGGGGGATGACAACATCTCTTCCTCGAAATTTCTTCCCGGGGTGCTGGATACCAGCAAGATCTAAAATTGTCGGCAAGATATCCATCACTGTGTTGAAATCGTGCCTAACACTACCAGGATTCTTGATAAGATCGGGGTGATGGAGAATCAAAGGACACCTAATGCCACCTTCGCTTGCCCACATTTTGAATTTGTAGGACGGGGCGGTTGCAGCTTGTGCCCACTGATCAGAATACCAGACAAAACTATCTTTTTTTCCGATGTTTTGGAACGAGTTGTCGTAGTCTCTCTTGATGTAAGTTTGAAAGTTACCATGTTGAAGAGGTAACGCTTCCATCATCATCCCTTCTGCACCATTGTCGGACATGAACAAAATGAATGTGTTATCGAGTTCCCCAGTTGCCGACAATTGGTCCACAATTTTTCCAATGTTTTGGTCCAAAATATCTACCATTGCCGCGTACACTTCCATGATTCTTGACTCTATCTTCTTGTCTTCGTCAGATAAGTCAGCCCACGCGGTCTTTCTGAGAGTTTCTACTTTGTGTGGCACCACATCTTCCGGAATAATGCCTAGTTTTTTGGCGCTTTCTAATCTTTGGCGTCTCAACACGGCAGGGCCCTTGTCGTACACTCCGTGGTATTTTTTGATCACCTCCTCGTGAGCCTGGTAAGGCCAATGGGGAGCAGTGTAAGTCAACAAGCCAAAGAAGGGTCTATCTTTACGGACTTCATCCTCAAGATACAGGAGGAATTTGTCCGTGAAGTACGTTGTGCTGAAGTAGTCATCAGGCAACGAGAAAGGGTCGAACGATTCCCCGTCCTCCTGAAAAATTGGCTTCATGAAGGGCACCGTCTGACCAGTCTCTGAATCGATTGGAAAGTATTTGTAATGATTTCCAGCGCCAGGCAACAAAGTGAACGACTTCTCAAAACCCCTTTCTGAGGGCCAGTATTCCTTGGTGAGCCCTAAGTGCCACTTTCCACTAATGAAGTTGTAGTAGCCCTCGTCCTGCAAGATCTCAGGCAAGGCAGCCACGCGGTAGTTGAGGTAGCCCTCATAACCAGGTTTTCCTTCGAAGAGGTCCGGAATCCCTCTGGCAAACTCAGCCATCTGACCCAACCCAGCAATATGATTGTCGGTTCCGGACAAAAGCATTGACCGCGTTGGTGAACAAGCTGATGCCGTGTGGTAGTCGGTAAATCTTAGGCCATTTTTGGCCAATTGATGAAGGTTAGGTGTATCGATCTCTCCTCCAAAGGCGCTCAAGTCAGTGAAGCCCAAGTCGTCGGCCACAATTACAATAAAGTTGGGTTTTTTGGTGATGTTCATTTTTATGCCTCTAATGTGTTTCTCTACCGAAGCAAACCAGACCTGGTTCATATATTGTCAGGCCCGACATCCATGGTGTGGCTTCCATGGGTGTGGCTGAGCAAATGTGGCTTCGATGACGCGAACTGTCTCGTGATGGTGGAGATACTACGGAAAACTCGGCACACTGCCCCTAAAACGGCCTTTGAATCTCACAATTTTGAAAAGATTTTAGCGACGCGCTTCCGTACGCCGAATCTCGTGTTTACGCCGAATATATTCACTTTAAATGAAAAAGTTTGTAGCGTCGAGGGGCTTAGAAGCGCGTGCGCTGCTTTCCATGGCTTGAATTACTAGATCTGCTGGAAATCTCGAATACTCCGAAGATCTTGGATAGGACGAAAATCATACACATGTTCCATTTTTCGGATTCATCTCGATCTGTTTAGTCCGGGCGCTTGTTAGTCCGGGCGCTTGTTAGTCCGGGCGCTTGTATTGTCGCGTGCAAGTGTCACTTGAGTCGACTTACGACCATTGCTGGTGAGTTCACGAGAAATTTTATTAAAAATTGATAGGTGTAGAAGAGAGCAAGCTGAGGTTTCTATTGATGTTTTTTGAAGCTACAGGGTTTTGTTTTCGATTTTTAATGGCCAGTTTGTCTTTGGACGATCGAAGGCTGAGGGCCCATTTTGATGTGCGAACGATCAATCGCACCTACACTTGCAAACTACCCCACTGTAACTGAAGATATCCTGTTTCCGAGCAGTGCTCTGCCTCAAACCGACTGGACCGTTTCGAAAGAAAAGTCGCAGAACTCTGCGTTTAATTGAGCAAGTCAGTAAACACCTCTGTCTCTGACAAAAAGCATCCAATCGGCCCCTCTCATCGCTGGTTCCACCACCTCCTCCCCCCCACAATGTCTCCGATTGAGAAAAGAAAGAGAAGAGCGGTGGAAAAAGAGCTTCACTGGCTCGTGAACGACATCATCATCCCCGAGTTTCCGCAGTTAATCGAGGCTTTGCAGATATGCTCCAACCTACTCATATACAATTCTCCACAGCATCCTGACAAGCAGAAACGCATCGAGCGGGGCCCCAGCATCACGTTGCCAA
>JAKUBD010000090.1:0-22987 GCA_030563125.1 Metschnikowia laotica
CTCAAGAATCTCAAGAAGCCCAAGAAGCTCAAGAACCTCAAGAATCTCAAGAAGCCCAAGAAGCTCAAGAACCTCAAGAATCTCAAGAAGCCCAAGAAGCTCAAGAACCTCAAGAATCTCAAGAAGCCCAAGAAGCTCAAGAACCTCAAGAATCTCAAGAAGCCCAAGAAGCTCAAGAACCTCAAGAATCTCAAGAAGCCCAAGAAGCTCAAGAACCTCAAGAATCTCAAGAAGCCCAAGAAGCTCAAGAACCTCAAGAATCTCAAGAAGCCCAAGAAGCTCAAGAACCTCAAGAATCTCAAGAAGCCCAAGAAGCTCAAGAACCTCAAGAATCTCAAGAAGCCCAAGAAGCTCAAGAACCTCAAGAATCTCAAGAAGCCCAAGAAGCTCAAGAACCTCAAGAATCTCAAGAAGCCCAAGAACCTCAAAAACCTGAAGAACCTGAAGAAGCTCAAGAACCTCAAGAACCTGAAGAACCTGAAGAACCTCAAGAAGCTCAAGAACCTCAAGAACCTGAAGAACCTCAAGAAGCTCAAGAAGCTCAAGACATCAAAGACAGTGATGGCGACGCAGACGCAGATTCGTACGATCCAGAGCTTGCATTCCCTCCAGCTCCTCCAGAATCCCTCGGAATGGCTCCTCAAGATTCCCTGGATACACAAGGCACTGTTGCAACCACTAGCAACCACAGTCTCTCGGGCTCCCCACAGCAGCAGGCCGCCTTCGCCGAATCCATCTCTGCAGAGGAAGACGAATATGACCCTGAGGCCGCAACCACGGGAACATCGTTACCACCCGTTCCCACTGCCCACATTCGACCCGAGCAGACGCTGTTGCCCTCCACGGCACAACTCCCGCAAAAACCTGTCGTGGTTCTGCCTCCCGTGCCCAGTGACCACCTCAAAGAAGCATACGAAGCAGTCATGCAAAGCGACGTGGTCAAACTGCCCGAATTTGCACAAAAATCGCAACAGGAGCAGATGGTGGTGATCCAGCAGCTTCTCCTGGAGAGAGGCATTGCACTTCCAAACATGCCACCTCCACAGCCACAGAAACTGCCAATACCAGATTCGGCGACCGGCTCGTCAGCCCCAGGTGAAACGCACGCGCCGGACTCATCACTACCCATGTCGGGCGACGAGCAAGCCGCATACGAACGCTATCTAGATGCAGAGGCCAGATTCTCCAACAGATTAGCCATGGATGATTTTCCCGACAAGCTGCGGCTTTTTCTCGGGAACCTCCCATCGAACATCACTTCCAAAGAGGAGTTGTTTCGCATCTTCCGTGTGTACGGCGAGATTGTTCAGATTTCCATCAAGGCTGGCTACGGCTTCATCCAATTCCGCACAGCACAGCAGTGTGCCGATGCCATTGCCGGACAGGCAAACGTGCCGCTACACAACAGGATGCTTCGTCTCGACGCCTCCAAAAACAAAAAGGCCAGCCAGAACGCGGGCGGCCGTGGTAGGGAACGCACATCCGATTCCGAACCGCTAGCCAAGCGCCAAAGGAACACTCGCAAAGAGGTACAGCTTTTGGTCACGTCAGACTCCACCGGACGCTTTGCCGAGGAGGTGGAGCGTCATCTTGAAAAGAGCCGCATCTCGTATGCGATGGCCGACATTGGAGACGCCAATCCCGCAGAGGACGCCCAGGAGGCCGCTTACAATGGCATGATGGCGGCATGCGTGGTGAAGGATAGGAGAGTCGACCTCCAGACATTTGAGGAAACCGTCGACGGCGGCATCAAATTCGACGAGTACGTGGACATCGAGCCAGCGGTGGCTACCGAGATCATTCGCAACATGAGGCGGTCTCCTGCCGAGAACCATAGAAGAGACTCCCGTGGATCACCCAATATTCCCAATATTCCAGGTCACCACGCCGGAAACACCAGAAACCGTGATAGAGGCCGCGGAAGGGACCGCCGAGACCGCCGAGACAGAGACCACAGAGACAATAGAGATTACAGAGACCATAGAGACCGCCCTGACCACAATGGCGCGCCCTGGCAATACTCAGCACCTCAGCAGCAATTTCCACCGGGCCAGTTTAGCAATATGCATCCGGACCGCCTTCAAAACATTCCCCAAATGGGGAACCCTCCATATGGAGCGGCACCATACCAGCCCGGATTTGTATCCCAGCCCCCGATGGGTTCAGGACCCCACATGCCCTACGGTGCCCCTCCCACGTACCAAAACCTCCCTCCCGGCTACCATCCACCCTTTCCCCAAGCACAGCCCAACCCTGCCCTTCTCCAAACGTTGCAGAACCTCGACCCCAATACCATGCAAAGCGTGGTTTCGATGCTTCAGCAGCAGGTGCTGGGTGCGCCGACCATGCCCCCAAATGCCCCACCAGCCCAGCACCCATCCCAACACGGCCCGTATGCCGCCTACAACCCAGCCTCGTCATCTCCCCCATCACGCCAGGTGAACAATCTCTTAAGCCAGTTGCAATCACAAGCGGCTCCTCCCCAGCAAGCGCAGCCCAACAGTGCTGCTTTGATGGATATGTTGAACCGTCTAGGAAAGCAGTAGCAACACTGGTGGCCGTTGTCTCGGGTAGTTTGAGACGCTCGTGCACAGTAGATATGCGTAAATCTTCTCTAATATCACAATTCTTCCGTAACTCACCGAATCTGCTAGGCGCATGCAAACACGTAAACTTCTTGTAGTATTATATTAATCTAGCCCTTAGTCCACCTCGTCGACCGTGCTCACCGGCTGCACATTGTCCTCTGGCTCATCTAGCTTCAAACCCTCATCGTACTGCTCCTTCAAGCGCTCAAACTCTGCCTCGTTCTCGAGAACACCACTGATACCAACCACATTGCATTCCTCAAACACTTCCAACACCTTTTCGGCCTCCTCTACCTTCATTGACGCGAAGATCTTGTTCACTTCGTCCAAAGAGCCCGTTTCAATTGCAGCTTGCATTTCGGGCGATAATTTCGTCACGAAAACCTCGTGCTCTTTTGAACCTTCCTCAGGCTTGTTGACCACCAACGTGGTACTTTCATCAAGTGCCTTGAGCTGAATCAATGCTTCCTCCTCTCCAGAGTTGGCTTGGTGTTCTTGTTGGATTACCTCGCATCTCTTGACAATGTGGTTCAAGGTGTTTTCCACGTCTTGCACGAATGCACGACTGGCAGGAGATGACTTGTCATCGAGTTTCGAGAAGAAGAGTTTGATGGCACGGATGGTTTGGTCTTTTTTCAGTCCAGGACCAGACAACTGTGAGATGTACTGCAAGAGCAAAGACTGATAAATCACCTGCTTGGCGATCTTGGTGTTTCCCTCGAGCTGATGATCAAAAGCCGTCATGATCAACGAGTCCTTCTGGTGCTCTGTACAAATGGATGGATGTTTGATCAAGAACTCAGCACTCTTGGAGTGGTCTCC
This sequence comes from Metschnikowia laotica, assembly GCA_030563125.1. Taxonomy (NCBI): domain Eukaryota; kingdom Fungi; phylum Ascomycota; class Pichiomycetes; order Serinales; family Metschnikowiaceae; genus Metschnikowia; species Metschnikowia laotica. The sequence continues at coordinate 3,411 of JAKUBD010000090.1, forward strand.
TGCGGTAATGGCGGCGAATTGCTCCGTGGCCGGAAGGACTTGCAACTCGTCGAACATTTCTTGGTCTGTCTTGTCGTCAGCAGCCTTCTTGGCTGGGGCTTGCTCCGTCACTGTGCTCGAAGGATTAAGAGTCTCGATTGTGGTAACCTTGGTACTTGCAGCTGGAGGAGGAGCGTGTCCCTCTTCTTTATCCTCGTCCTTGTCGCGGTTCATGAAAGAGCGATCGAACCCGGTGTGGTAATCGTCACTGCTGATTAAGAGAGACTTTTCGTAGATCAACTCATCGAGTTTGATGGCTTGCTTCAGCAAAAGATCGTCAATCTTGGCTCTGTGTTCTTTGAGATAGTTCAAGAGTTGTGCCCCGTCTTTGGCGTCTGGGTGATCCTCCTTGACCTGGATGAACAAGTCTTCTATCATTTCATTGTAGGCCGGAGTATTTTCGATTTCTTGCTTGTCGAAAGTCAAGTCACGCAAGCCCTTTCTCATCGAGTCACCTTGCTCCTGTTTCAACTTCTCGAAGTCGAACTTCTCAGTATGATCGAATGCCTTGTTTAAGCACGCCATGACCTTCTTGTTGTCCGCAAGATCAGCCACCGACAAATTCTCCATGAGGTAGTCAACACGCTTGTTCAACTTGGCGTACATTGTGAGCTGGAGTAAAATGGACTTGATTTCTATATTCCGCTGTTGTCTCTTCTCGTGGATGTCTCTTTGCTTCCATTTGATGAACGACTTTTTATCGACGTTGGGGTGCACCTCGATATCCGAATCGTCGGACAATTCGATCTTATCCCATTTGGAGTAATCAATCGGCATAGTGATGATTTGTTGGTTAAGAAATGGGCGCTTGATGCATTATATACGTTGGATCTCGCTTCTGATTTATCAGCCTGCAGGTTGCATTCGAGAAGCTTCCTCGCCGAATTGCAGCCAAAGTGAGCGCTTGACATATAAAAAGCACATAGTTGGTCGCTGTGGCTGTATATATTATTTTCTTGCTGGGTTTTTCCAATGCCGGGGAACTCTTTTCAGATCTGCTTTACTCTATGATCAAGCGCGTGCTCAGAACTGTCTGTATCGACCGAGACGTCTTTACAAAACTAGATTGTACTTTGATCGACTATATTGATTAAATAAGTAATTTAGATCCACAATTGAAGAAACATTGCAGTTTGTTTTTGGAATCTAAGCAGCACCGTTTGGTCTCAAACCACAGAAGAAGGCATATCCGTAACCGGTGGTCTCGAAGGTGATGGTGGTTCCTTTTTTGAAGTAAAAAACATCACCTGGCTTGACCGAAACCTTGTAACCGGTCTCATCCGAAATCCAGTACTCACCCTCGACTTCCAAGATGATCTTCATCTCGTCATAGTCGTAGTGGTACACCAATGGCTCTCCCTTTTCTTGCTTATAGAATCCACAAGACATTTGCTCCTCCTTTGGAGCATCGGAGGTGTAGATGTCACCCAAAAAGGAGTTGTTTCCTGGCGATGGAATTTGTGGAGGCTTGACTTCCTTACCCTCAGCGGCTGGCTTGTACAACATAGGCATTTTGGCGGGTTTTATTTGGTTTCTTGGTGACTTAAAAGAATTCAAGGAAAGATCGACTTTCTTGCTGATGAAACAAATCAATGGGACCTGTTCTCTTTATTTTATACCATCAGCTTTCGTCGTCTATCGCTATCAGTGTCCGCGAATTTTCTCCCAAACGGGAATTGCGTATGTGCTTTCCAAAGGAAGATAAGAAACCCAGAACTTTGGCGCACAGCATCTCGCGGCGGGGCGGCGGGGAAAAGGTGCACATTTTGAGGAAAGGAAAGAGTTGCCGCAAACTGACAAACCTAGCATTGCATTTGGTCAAGGAAATGATTCAAGGCGCAATTGCAAACCAACTTGAGAAGTTGGTTGAAAAAAGTAAATCCAGCCCGACGCGGGGGTCGAACCCGCAACCTTGAGATTAAAAGTCTCACGCTCTAGCCATTGAGCTAGCCAGGCTTTTTGGAGTGGATTTTCGATGTTGGAGGTCAAGGCAACACAGTTGACAATGGTTTATCGGAACTTTTCGACGCTTTAAGAAAAACCAAGATCTTCGCGGCGGATGTGTTGCTGCGGAAGTCAATGAACATGGGTGAAACGGCAAACTTCTCTGATCTGAATTGCCACATCGCAAAAAAATGGGTAAGTCGTGGACGGCTGACGACAGATGGATTTGCACCGCCTGGGAACTTGTGGATCTTCGCCCCTCCCCCCCAAAAAAGGCTGGTGTCTTCTGACCATCAAAAAATAATGACTCCGGCGTGATTCGAACACGCGCATCTTACGATAACAGAACTTGAGTCTGCCGCCTTAGACCGCTCGGCCACAGAGCCATTTGATGAAGTAGTGAGCTACCTGAGACACCGGGTGATTCTGACCAATATTCCTATATTTGGTCTTGCACGGCAATGTGGGGTATCAATTTTCTGTTGTTTATTGTTTATGTCCGAGTTGGCGTGTTGGTTTCACTCCTTTGCAATGACTGCGCGAATGTCCTGCAAATAAAAGCGAACGGTCGGCCAATTTGTTTTCGGTAAAATAACCCGCTGAGAGTGATGCTTGTCACTATTGTGCTTGAGATTTTTCAACTTTGACATGGAATAACACTTAATGATGCCTAAAACCTTGCAGCAATTGTTTTCGTGCAGGGATTGATTGGGACTTTCTTATTTTTCTGCACCCAAATAATGTCGTGCACACACAAACCATAATATTGAGAGCGCCAACCAGTTTTTTTTGTTCCCATTTTTGAATTTTACGAAAACCGGGATTCTCTAGCGACCGAAGAGAAAACTGATCGAATTCCGGAATCAGACATACTTTATTGGAGCTGTTCCGTGAATTAATTCGAGAACCGCGGTGAGTCTGAATTTTTCCGTGGCAATTACGAATGCAAACGAACATGAGATTGGGTAAATCTTGAGCTATGTCGTTTTTCAAAAGATTATCATCTTTCAATGTGAACATTTTTCATCAGCTATTTATCCAAGTGTTTGTCCAAATCAGGCAGAATTCCGTTTTGTTGGACGTCGTACCACTCAGCGAAATTCCGCACTAAATTGGGCTTTCACAAGTCCGGTGTGAAACGAGCCTCATTTCGCACCCATTGACGAAAAAGAAAAAAATGCTCACACAGCTTATTTTAAACGTGTAATCAAGGCCAAAAAATAATGACTCCGGCGTGATTCGAACACGCGCATCTTACGATAACAGAACTTGAGTCTGCCGCCTTAGACCGCTCGGCCACAGAGCCATTTGATAGAAGAAAATGTTGATGGGTTAACAAACCACACAAAGAACCACAAGGTCCACCGCCCGAAGAGTATGAGAGCACGAAGTCCTTATACACGATATATTTATTAACAAAGATTGCAGCTTCTATTGTACAAGTTCTAAACATACCTCTAGAGACGCATCGAAATCTCCACCTTTCATCACAATAATATCTCTCAACACCAGTGTTTCCAAAGTAGGAAAGATCTCCTGAAGCTGGCTCAAGACTTCGTCCACTTTCTGCGACAAAGCTTGTCTTTGCTCATTCTCAGAGGACTGTGGCTCGGGAGTGGCTTCTTCTGATCCCAGCATAAGGTTTGTGATGGACTTGGTGAACATTTCTGCGCTTGCCACCAACACGTTTGAGGGAGAAAGAGACACACGGGCACCCGAGCCCGAGGGACGTTTTTCGTCCTCAGGACCACTTTCTTCATCAGTTTCGAAGACAGGGATTTGGAGGCCTCTTTGGCGAACTTCGGCGTCCCAGGCCTCCATGTGAGCGTCGTAATGTTCACGATCGATCACCAAGTCCTCGAACTCGATGTTTTGGATAAAAGAAACGGCACCGTGCATGGTAGAAAGGTAGTAGCTCGTTTCCCCAACGTTCAACCATTCTTCGCCTCTAAATCGCTCGATGTAACGCAAGTTACTGATTATGTGTGGGGTCTTAGCTTTGATAATGACAAGAATAAGGAGCGGAATGAAGGAGTCGGCATTTGTTTCTTGTTTGCCCAGGCGGAGCCACGTGAAGAGGATTTTGCATGCGTTCAAGATACAGATGATCTTGTCTCGTGGGGCACGGTAGTTGTTGATTTTGTTGAATTCTTGAGTCGCATACGTCATGTAGTCAATATTGACGGAGGGCGACTTGGCACTTGCAGATAACGCATCAGGATCTAAGTCTAGATGGATACCCAGAACCCAACTGAACTTTTCGTTTTGGAAGCTGAATGCGTCGTCCAGACGCAAATCTTTGGCCAATTGCGAGCTGGGCGGTAGCGTGCCCTTCTCGATGGCAGAGGGCGCAAAGCAGAAATCGTAGACCCGATTCATGATGAGCTTTTCGAGTCCTTCAGCAGAATTCTCCAAATCCAGGTCGGACATCGATGCAAACGGCTCATACAAGATGAATTTGTCGGCAATGAAGTCCTTGAAATTCTTGATGGCCCTCTGCATCTGCCTCACGGTCATTGTGGGCGCTTGACGCGTGAACGAGACCAAAAACGACCGGATGTAGCGCACAATCGGGTCGGCTTCTTTGTGCTTCAACTGCGAAAGGAAAATCTGGAAATCGAACGGCTTGTGTGATTGCTGATGCTGCTCACTAACATCAACAACGCCCACGCTGACTTTCCGCAACGAGTTATTGCGTGGTTGTTTGGGGCGAGCCACCACTCGTGCAGAAGCGTCTGATTCGGCGGACATCGGCAAGTTGACTTCCTCCACAGGCTCCAAGCCATCCATGGCAAGGAGATCGGTCGAGCCCTGAGGAGAAGGTGCTCTGGAGGTGTCTGTGGGCGCAGGATGGTCCGAGCTTGCCGACAGACCATAAGCTTCCGAAAGTGCCAGGGCATTTGAAGTTTCAAGAGTCTTTGAAGCCTCCGAAGCCTTCAGAGCGTCCGGAGCGTCCAGGGCTTGCAGAGCCTCCGGTATTTCGTACGCCTGAATTGTCATGAGGCCGGCCGAGTTTGGCTGCTCGTGGCTGCCGCTGACGCCGCGGGCGGCAGTTTCAACTTGTGAGTTTTCGGCTGCTTGTGTCTGCACTGTATCATTTCCACTCTCCTTCGAGGCATCCTTTTCGCTGGCCAACGCCCCGGGCACAGGTTCGTCGCCAACGAGCTCCGAGGTTTTCTCATCATGAGCGCCAAACTGGCGGAACTTCTCCTCAAGCAGGTCCATATCAGCCAGGCCGGCTGAAGCGCGCGTGTGGCGTTTCTCCAGCGGAACGTCCACATCAAAGCGCCCAAAAAGCCTTTTAAGATCTTCGTTGTCTTGCGATGTAGTGCCGGCGGTCTCTCTAGCAGCTTGATGTTCCACATGCGCCTTTTGTTGTGCGTGGGACTCGTCGCCCAGCGCAGCAAGTGCTGGCGCTCGTGGCTGTGGCTGAACCGATGCTGGCGGGGGAGCCGGCACCAGAGGCTCGCTGACGGTGGACACGGCCCGGCCCACGCCGGCAGCCGTTCCAGCCCCAGTCCCCGCTCCGGAAGAGGCTGTGACTGAGGCGGTCACGGGAGTCATGTTTGTGTTTGTGGTAGATGTGGTGGGCGTTGCCTTCGAAACGCCGAAGTTGAAATGGCTGTTGAAGGACATTGTGGGTTGCGCCGTTTCGAGAGTTGTGTGGGCGGAGGTAGATAGCCAATAAATAGAATGGGCGGCGGCGAATTTGAAAGCGTAATTGAAACGAGAATCGGGACGGAACTCGAATGTCGATGAAATGCGGGTCAAAAACTGAAAGGGAGCGGGCCAAAACTGAAAGGGAGCGGGCCTGAGAGAAAGGGGCCACGAAAACTCCAGAAAGAAGGGACAATTGGAACAGACTCCGCGTAGAATTTAAAGAGGCGACTAGTCGAAATTGAAGGAAAGTCTGACAAACGTTTGTCGCTGCTTGTAAAGAAAATTGTAGACGTTTACCTATTTGTTGATGGAGGAGTTGATGGAGCTGCGCGGGCCTATTGCGCCACAGCGGTGGCGCCATAGAAAAGAGCCACTAAATCCACTTAGTCATTTGAGCTTTTTCGACTACAGTTTTCTTTCATTTTTTTTTTTTTATTTTCCTTCTGCTTTTTTTTTCTCGCTGAGGACTTCCCCCTCTTGTTCATACATATATCGTTCGTTTCTTTTCTATGCGTTGTGGTGCTCCGGCTTATGTTATGCTTGTGCCGAAAGATTTCACGTTTTTGATGATCCCAGCGGCTTCGATCTCGGCCTTGGCTTTTGCTTCCGCTGGGGCGATTATTCGCTAATATAAAATTACTCTCCACTTCCAATACAGTGTATGTGCGCGTGAGTGTATTTGTGTGGTGGAGGGTTTCGGGAGATGGTTTTTTGGGTTCAACGCTGGAAACCCTGAATTTGGGACAGGACTTGGGACAGGGACTCGGACAGGATTTGACAGAGCTTGGAATGGCAAATAAAGCTTTAATTGCTCGAATAAATTCGCAACAATGCATGTCAACACATCACGCCGTATTCTGCCCCAAAATGCCCGGATCTTCATGCCAACATTCGAAAACAAAGTGAGTTTTCCTCAGTGCCGCAATGTTCTCAATCACTTCAACGAAAGCTTCAACTTCAACTTTGGCGCTTTGGCTTTCCCATCCATGTTCTCGCTGTTCTCGCCCTTTGCCGGCGACTCCGATTGTGTCCGTCCACCGTCTACTGACTCCACAGTTTCAGCAGTGTGGCTGGACTCCCTGCCGGACTCGCTAGCCTTTGGCGACGGCGTTTTCGACGTGGATCCGTGTATGTAGATCTTGGTTTTCTTCCTCTTGGTACCTTTCCCGGGTGAGGGCTCGCGTGAAAACGGACTGGCGGCTCTCGATGTCGCGGCCATTTCCTGGGGCTTAGAAGATTTTGTTTTGACCGCAAGCGACTCAACTGCCGATGAACTTGCCTTGACAGATGGCTTGTTAGGCCCGTCTGTCCGGAGTTCCTGCCTAATCCCAGGCACCGCACTGTTACTATTCTCCATTGTGCTCTCTGGCACTTGGTCATTCGCTGAGGGTGCCTTCCATTGTCCATTGTTGGACGCTGGCGTGTCCATTGACTGACTTTCGTCCTTGGTGACGCCAAAATTGGTGGCGGACTCTTGATTGGCCAAGCCAGAACGCGATGATTTGTCAAATGGTTCACCTGAAATTTCAACAGACTTCTCCTTTATCATTATCCTCACATACCTCATTTTCTTCCGAGGCTCCATTATGCTACGCAACTTGCGCTTGTGATTGGGGTTTGTGAAGTTGAATTTCACCACTGAAGGCTCGACCTTGACAGCGGTGCCGTTTCCACCCATTCTGGATGCAACAGGGAGAGGCTTGAGCTTGTATGTGTTGAACTTGATGCATAGTTGCATCTTGTTTTTAGGATCACGGACAACGTTTCGGGCCTTGCGTGACTTAGACTCCAAGGGCCGCTCAATTTCTGTGATCTCCTCAACTTCTTCAGGAATTTCCAGTGCCGCAGAGGTCTGTGGCTTTGGTTGTTTGCTCTCTTGTGGAGCTTTTGGCTGCGACAACGAGACCAGACCAAGCTTCAATTTCAACTTGGGTACTGTTTCTTCTTCGGGGGCGTCGTTTACCACAACCCTCGACCGATGTCTTGATCTGGTGTCACCATTGTGGCCCGGTGCAGACTTGCTATCCAGCAATTGCATCTTAGTACTCAACTGAATTTTGAATCTACCCTCTCTCCGGATCATGACAACGCCTTCACCAACATTCTTGGCCACTATTTTTTTCTTGAGCTCGCTCAATGGAACACATGGCACCGAGATAATGACCGGAAATTCGTTGACAGCCTCATACAAAACGTCACACAAAACAAAGACGGCCCGCTTGTCGACTGCGCTCAAGAGTGAAGTGTGAAGAAGTTCCCAAAGAGTGTTTCGGAGTCCTTTTCCAATTGCAAGGTCTCTGCGCAAAATATCAATTGCGCCCTTCACTGTTGCTCGGGCAAATGCGTCCCTCCTCGAATTCATTTCCGCATTTTGCGCCTCCTCAACAACCATAATATTGCTTTGTGTCGTTGTTCTGCCATTTTCTTCAAAGAGCTTTTCCAACGATTTGAATTCTGGATCGTCCAATGCATTGGGCAATCCATGAATGGCCGCGACACTGATGGACGATGTTAATGCTTCAATGAGATCAGACCGGAATTTGTTGGTGGAATCCTCAAGTAGACAAACGTGCAAGAAGTATTTGAGAATTTCCGCATTTTTCAATCCTCCCAAGACAAACAAGCCCTTGAAAGCCAAAAGTCTGAGTTCCGTGTTGTGCTTTGGATGGGTCAAGTATAGAAGTTGTTCGAAAGATATATCCACGAGATTACACCTCGCTGCTTCAATTTTTTGTTCAATGCATGCATGTGAAACAATATTGCGGTATGATGGAACCCACGTATCTAGCTTGAAAATACGTTCGAGTTCTTCAATAACCTTTTTAACAAACTTGGCATCTTTAGGGTCGCTAAGTACCAGTTCTGCACCCAGAGAGGTATCGACCTCCCCGGTTTCAGTGTCTGTAGGAAGAATGCTAAAAACCAATGATCTGATCAACCCCGCAACGTAAAATGAATCCTGAAACTCATTGTTCGAGTTGTCATTGTACTTTAAAAGATTGAAAAGAATGGTTTTCACAATAGAAGGTGTCAAGCCTCTGTCGTCCTTGATACTTGCGAAAATCGCAGGCATTGCATTTTGCAAAAAGAATTGACCAAAATCTTGAAACTGATTGCTTTTTGGAATATAAGTATTATCAAAGCAGAAAAGGGTGGTGAAAGCTTTAATCAAGTATCTTAAACCGGCGAACTTATCCGCACTTTTGGACAACTTAGCCAACGCTTTTGCTGCAGCGATACGCACTCCGTAAAAATATCTTTTGTCCATGAGTGTTCTCGTCAATACCGTGCAGTAGACAGTGTTGGGCTTGCTTTGATTTCCAAAGTACTCCGCTGCGCTGATCTGTGCCTCAATATCCCTATCTTGCTGTATTTGCGACCCGTACATGTAGTCAGGCTGTTTGACATCAAATGTTGCGATCCATTCAAAATCTGTGTCAACTCTTATCCACTCAAAAGGATCTAAAAGCTCTTCGTCCCTTTTAGGCCATTCTTCGAATCCCCATTCTTGCAAATCCTTCTCATCTTGTAAAATGTCTCCCAATTTGGTGAAGGTTGGAGCTCCTTCACCATTTTCATCTTTGTTTTTCTTGAGTCTTTTGAATTTGGTGTTGTATTGAACGTCGAACTTCACCACTGTGTCTTTGATATCGACTATATGTTCATATGGTGTACCGTCAGCTTCGTGGACTCTTATGGTCATGGGACCCAAAAATGTTTGCTGCACAGGATAGCTGGGCTCGTCATTCAAGTACGACCCTGCATCCTTCATGAAAGTTTCTGTCTTAGGATGTGGGGCTTTTGTCTGCTGAAGTTGACTTTGTCTGATGATGACTTCTATAAGAGATCTCTTTTTGTTGAACTTTTGAGTGATGTGGAAAATGGGCGTTCCGACACCGTAAACCCACTGACGGAAGAAAGACTCCAACCTATTTCTATTCACTTTCTCGCATACGTATTGGAAATGCAGCGTTGAAAGAGCTCCGTTCTGCAAGTCTCCTGAAATTGCCTGAAGAAATAACTTCGGAAGCACTCGAGAGAATCCGAACGACTTGTCCGTTTTTGTCATCCTGTGATCAAGGATCAGTAATATGATAGGAGATTTGAGTCTGACAAATTTGAGGTCAGCTTCGGAAATGGGCGCTTGCAAAGCTTGAATTGCCAACGGAGACTGACCAACATCTGTTTTGATGATTGCATCCATTGCCTTTTTGATCTTATACTTGTATTCATGAGGCCCCATGAGTATTTTAATGAACTGCAAGGCCATAAATTTTGCGATTCCGATTGTACACCAAAAATCGTTGTATGACTGAGGAACCACGTTAATTCCTGACCACTGACCAGCAATACATTCAAGAATGTCTTCCGTGATTGTAAACATGGGTTCTATGACGTCGGCAGGATAAAGCATGGTTTCATCGAACAAGGTCAAACCAGCAAAATTATTGCGCGGGAATTTCGAGCCATTGACAAAGGCAATCCCGTAAGATGAGAAAGGATATGAGCCGTATTCTTTCAGAAGATAGTCCACCGCCTGTTGTACGAAAATGCAAGTGTTGCGGATCAAGTCCAACTGACCCGGAAGATAATAGAGGACAACAGAGGATCCTGATTCGTCCTTCTCCAAGTCCAAGCCCTCTTCTTCTAGTTCTGCGGCCGGAGCGGCGTCATCATTGAGGTTCGAGAGCTCGTATGGCTGGAAGGCACCCACGGCCCAACCCACGTGATGGGCACAAACTGGATTGAAAATGGACCAAGATACAATCTTTTTTGTTTCGTCTGTGGAATGTGCTGACTCTTTCGTGTTGGTGTGATCACCTGTGCAGACGAGGAGATCTAGGTTTTCTTTGTCTTCATCGTCGTCATCCATGGCGTCGACATTCGTGGCAGTGTTGAGCTGGTCTTCTTCAGTGCTGGCGTTGTCGGGAGAAAAAGACGACACACCGTCTGCTTCAGCACTGGATGGCAGCGCCAGAATGTGCTTGACGGAACGCGGGATGCTGAGCTCGATGGACCATGTGGTTCTCTCGTAAAGATTGTCGATGCATGGAACCCACGAAGAGGTGGACACGTGGTACTCAGAGTTCACAGTGTAAGCGTGCCAGAGCAGAGAGTCTGTGGCCGGATCACACGCAAACACCACGCCGTCCTTTGGGTTGACAAGCTCGTAATGAATAGCAATGTGGATAGGATTTTGGGCGTCTGCGCCAGATATGCGGTGTCGCTGGCCGGGGGTCGTCGTGGCGACCGAGCCGGGGGTGTTGACGAAAGCCGAGCTAGCAGACTCGAACTTGAGTTTCTCAGGAAGAAATATAGACAACTCCCCGGTGTTGAACGAGTCTGCGCGGGCATTGAGGGCCGCCGGGTCGTCGGCGACATGCCCGAATATGTAGCTCAACTTTTGGCGCAAGAAGTGGTGCTGGTGGATGGAAAAGTCCGGGTTGTACTGGTCGAAGATGTTGGGCACGTGCCTCAGGCCAAGCTCGTCGAATGTGGCCGGGTTGTTGATGTATAGGCTGTCGTTGTAGACGTAGTCCGTTAGTTCCAGGCCGTTCACAAGGATGCGGTGGATCTTCATGCTGCGGGCATCCACGTGCACCACTCGCAACCCAGGCGCCGTCGGGATGATGGAAAGCTCCGTGTGGCCGGCGAGTTTGCGGCTGTTGAAGTCGAGGGCCAAGCTGACTTTCTGATGCGCAACCTGGAAGTTTTGAGACTGGAGCACGCTCGCCTTTGAGCGGGCCCCACGGGCCCTTGGCGTGCCGGTTGCCGGGCCTGTTGCGCGGGGTGTCGGGCCAGCCAGCTGCAATCTGTCCGGAAGATTGATCGCCAGCATTGGGGCACTTTGGTGGCTTTGGTGGCTTTGGTGGAGTTGGTGTCAGTTTTGATGTTGCCTGTGCGCGCGCTACTGCGAGTGAATGAGTTCGCCTGCGGCCGCTACAGCTGGAGAGCAGAAAAACAGACAATGGGGCCGGGAAGGTACAGGTGCATCGGGGCCCGTCGGTGTTTACGAATGGAGCCGGCTATCAGTTCTACGCTGGTGAATCTATCAATTTGTCTTCATTCTCTCTTGTCTTCACTCTCTATATTCTTTCTTTTTGAGCTGCCACTCCACGCTGATGCCGCGCGAGAGTCCATGCGTGGGCACGGCCAAGATGGTATTTGATTCTGGCTCGACCACCACTGGAAAATTCTGGAGTGCCCCGCGAGCAGGCGGGCGAAACTCCGGGAAACATTGCAAAAGCCGCTTCCTGAGCTTCGGTGTGTAAAACCGCACCTCAAGCTGCGGTGGCTCGTTATCATGGCCCGAACCAACAAGAGGCTGGTTTGCTGGGGTGTGGCCACGGTCCCGCACCCACCAAGTGTTGGCAAACAAGACCCAGCAGCCTCGCGTAAGCGGCAGGGCAGCCTTGAGCTCCTGCCGTTGTGGCGGCTGCTTTGCTAGCGTGATCTGGACCCCATCCATAGTTTTGGCCGCGTCCATCACCACATTGAGGTACGTGAGCCGACAGCGGCTCTCGGACGACGCCAAAAACAGCCAAATCCGGGGCACTGCGTGTCGCTCCAACTTGGCGTATGCCCAGTGGTAGTGGAGCGACGACGAGAGTGGGCGTAGCTCGCGGAAAAGCCACCGGGCCATGGACTCCGAGCTGTAGATGGTCTGCGCCAGCGCAGGAAGCAAAAACAGCACCGAACAGTCAGCGGGGCGGCGCTGGATCCCGGCGGCAGCAATGGCCCGGTCCAACTCACCTGTTTCCGCATCGAGCCGCTCGTTGGCACGTTCCACGCGGGCCATGGATTCCGCCAAAGCTTCCTTGGTCACGCACGCTATGTCCGGCCGCTGCAGAAGCTGTCGAGGAATGTAGGTGTTGAGCATGAATCGCAACATGTTGCGGCGGGTGACACGGATGTCGCCGTTGGTGTGATCCTCAAACCACCGCACATTGTTGGCCAAACACGTCTCCACTATCGACGCCTTGGAAAACCCCATAAGCGGCCGGAACACCTGAATCAGCGAAGCATGCGGTGCGTCTGCGGATGTGAGCGGAAGATGGGCCCGTGGGCGTAACCCACGCAAGCCCCAAAGAGTGGAGTTTCGGGTGAGTCGTTGCACAAAAGTTTCGATTTGGTCGTCAAGATTGTGGGCCACCAAGAGCGCCTGGGAGCCGTTGGCGGCGCACCAGCTCTGGAAGGCTTCATAGCGAAGCTTCCGGGCCACCTCCTCGAAATTGGAGATCTCGTGGACATCCCGGCCGTAATTTAGACGCTGGACAGTGTGGTTGATGCCCCATTTCTGCACGATGCGGCCCACGGCTCGTGCTTCGTCCGCAGACTCGGCCCGGAACCCGTGATCAATGGTAACGGCCGAGAGCTCGAGCGGCTGGGCACTCTCAGCTTTGTAGCGGGCCAAGAGATGTGCTAGACACATTGAGTCGGAGCCGCCCGAAAGCGCCAATGTGATTTTAGCCGGAATCACGCCGCGGAAACATGCTAAAAGCAGCTGCCGAAACGTGTCGGGTGTAATAAGCGAAGGCGAAGTTTTCATGGGGCCTGACGTCACATGCACATGGCCCAAAGATCTCTGATTCTGCGCTTGGCTTTGGGTGAGTTGGTGATGATGCGATTCTTCAGAATGCCCTGGCGATCCCGCGGAACATCAACTTGATGCGCCGGTTCACCGTTCTCTATTAATTTACGTTTGCGGGACTCTGGAAAAGACCAGGCGTTGCAAATTGCGCCCTGCCCGATTCCGCTGCTACACATTTCCGCCGCCAAATGGCTCGTGTGTCAAACTGCCATACACCTTCAAACCCGTACACCAGACTTAAGGTGGACCAAGTAGTCTTGGGTGGCCGGTATCATCACGGTGGTTTTCTAGGCTCAAGTGTACGTTCCTCATAGCTGTGAACGCCGCGATGGCCCACAGGCCGCTCACTTCTCCCGTTCTGTGGCAACTTCTGCTACACGGGCCTGAGTCATCACGGGTACACCCGTACACCAGAAATATTCAACCAAGAAAAAAAAATCCAGGCAACGGCTGACAAACTTTTCACAAGTATCATGGCTGAAGAATCCAACGCCTTTTTCAACTTTCCCAGAGAGGAGGAGAAGGTCATCGAGCAATGGGAGAAGCAGGGAGCTTTCGAGCGGTCGCTTGACTTGACGAAAGACTGCCCCAAATTCGCCTTCTTCGATGGCCCTCCATTTGCAACTGGTACCCCCCACTATGGCCACTTGTTGGCCTCCACAGTCAAGGATATCATTCCCCGTTACGCCACCATGAACGGCTACCACGTGGAGAGAAGATTCGGCTGGGACACGCACGGTTTGCCCATTGAGCACGAGATCGACAAGAAATTGGGCATCACCGGTAAGGATGATGTCATGAACATGGGTATCGACAAGTACAACGCCGAGTGCCGCTCGATCGTGATGAGATACGCTGACGAATGGAGAAGAACAATCCGCAGATTGGGCCGTTGGATCGATATGGACAACGACTACAAGACATTATACCCGGAATTCATGGAGTCGGTTTGGTGGGCGTTCAAGAAGTTGTTTGAGAAGGATGCCGTGTACAGAGGTTTGAGAGTCATGCCTTACTCGACCGGATGTACTACGCCGCTTTCCAACTTTGAGGCCCAGCAGAATTACAAGGATGTCAATGATCCAGCCGTGACCATCGGTTTCCCTTTGATTGACGACGAAAACACTTGGTTGGTTGCATGGACCACAACACCATGGACCTTGCCTTCCAACATTGCTCTTGCTGTGCACCCAGACCTTGAGTACGTCAAGATTTACGACGAGACTGCGAAGAGACATTACATTCTCTTGGAGTCTTTGATCAAGACCTTGTACAAGAAGCCAGCCGCTGCCAAGTACAAGGTGGTTGAGAAGATCAAGGGTTCGGACTTGGTCGGACTCAAATACGTCCCTCTTTTCGACTACTTCGTTGACAAATTCCAGGAGCACGGATTCCGTGTCATCAGCGCCGACTACGTCACTGCCGACTCTGGTACAGGTATTGTCCACCAGTCTCCCGCCTTTGGTGAGACAGATTTTGCCGCTGCTACCGAGGCCGGAGTCATCAACGAGAAGAGAACTCCCCCAAACCCAGTGGATGACTGCGGTAAGTTCACTTCTGAGGTTGCTGAGTACGAGGGCGTTTACGTTAAGGACGCCGACAAGTTGATCATCAAGAAGTTGACTGAGAACGGCAGACTCCTTCTCGCTACCCAAATCAATCACTCGTACCCATTCTGCTGGAGATCCGATACTCCATTGTTGTACAGAACTGTGCCAGCTTGGTTCGTTCGTGTTGGTGACATCATCCCACAAATGTTGGAAAATGTCCAAAAAACGAACTGGGTGCCTAACACCATCAAGGAAAAGAGATTTTCCAACTGGATCTCCAACGCCAGAGATTGGAACGTCTCCAGAAACAGATACTGGGGTACCCCAATTCCATTGTGGGTTAGTGACGATTTCGAGGAGATGGTTTGTGTCGGCTCCATCGAGGAGTTGAAGAAGTTGTCTGGCCGTGACGACATCACCGACATTCACAGAGAGAGCATCGACGACATTGTTATTCCATCCCAGCAGGGTAAGGGTAATTTGAGAAGAATTGAGGAAGTGTTCGACTGTTGGTTCGAGTCTGGGTCCATGCCTTACGCCTCTCAACACTATCCATTCGAGAGAGAGGACACTTTCCAACAAGGATTCCCAGCCAACTTCATTTCTGAAGGTTTGGATCAAACCAGAGGTTGGTTTTACACTTTAACCGTCTTGGGTACCCACTTGTTCAACACTGCACCATACAAGAACGTCATTGTTTCCGGTATTGTGTTGGCTGCTGACGGTAAGAAGATGTCTAAGCGTTTGAAGAACTACCCTGACCCATCCATTGTCTTGGAGAAATACGGTGCCGATGCCTTGAGATTGTACATGATCAACTCGCCTGTCTTGAAAGCCGAAACCTTGAAATTCAAGGAAGAGGGTGTCAGAGAGGTTGTCTCCTCTGTCTTGTTGCCATGGTTCAACTCGTTCAAGTTCTTCAAAGATGCCGCCGACGTGTTCAAGAAAGATAACGGAACTGCTTTTGTGTACGACTCCAGCTTGATCTCCGAAAACGTGATGGACAAGTGGTTGTTGGCATCCATTCAATCTTTGGTCAAGTTTGTGCACGAGGAAATGCAAAGCTATAGATTGTTTACCGTTGTCCCAAGATTGTTGGCTTTGATTGACAACTTGACCAACTGGTACATTAGATTCAACCGTCGTCGTATCAAGGGAGACACGGAACAAGGTATTGAGGACACTAAGAAGGGTCTCAACACGTTGGCCGAGGCTTTGTTCATCTTGTGCAGACTCATGGCCCCATTCACTCCGTTTTTGGCTGATGGTATCTACCAAAAGTTGAAGGATTTCTTCTCCACCGAGTACTTGACCCAAAACAGTGTCAACCCAGCCAAGAAGGCCACCGAGTCCATTCACTACATGGCTTACCCTGTTGTTAGAGAAGAATTGTTCGACTCCGCTATCGAACTTGCAGTTTCGCGGATGCAAAAGGTGATTGACCTTGGTCGTAACATCAGAGAAAAGAAGATGATCTCTTTGAAGAACCCATTGAAGGAATTGGTCATTTTGAACTCCGACGAGGGCTACTTGAAGGACATCGAGAGCTTGAGCAGCTACATCAAGTCTGAGTTGAACGTCAGAAACATTGTCATCACCGGCGACGAGGAGAAGTACGGAGTTCAGTACAACGCTGTTGCCGACTGGCCTGTGCTCGGTAAGAAGTTGAAGAAAGACGCCAAGAAGGTCAAGGCCGCCTTGCCCAAGGTTTCCTCTGAGGAGGTGAAGAAGTTCGCCGAGACCGGAAAGATCACGGTGGACGGCATCGAGTTGATCAGCGAGGACTTGCAAGTGCAAAGAGGCTTGCCAGAGGACATTACAGCCAGCGGCCACGAGGCCAGATCTGAGAGAGACGTGTTGATCATTTTGGATGTGAACTCGTACGCAGAGTTGCAAAGCGAGGGATTGGCCAGAGAGTTGATTAACCGTATCCAGAGATTGCGTAAGAAGGCTGGATTGAACACCACTGACGAGGTTTACGTCGAGTACGACTGCATCAAGGACACGATCAGCTTGGACGAGGTGATCAAAACCAACGACGAGCTCATCACCAAGAGCACCAAGCGTGCGGTTTGCAAGTTCAGCGACTGTGAAGACAGCCGTGTGATTATTGACGAAGAGCAAACCATCAACGACACGGTTTTCAAGCTTCGTTTGTTGTCGCTTTAAACAGGCGGGCGGTTGCCGTCAAGGCGACCTGGCATACAGCAGGCATGAGGTGTAATATAATACACATTATCGATATATACATACACGTATTTATAGGTTAGCGCCACTCCATCAAACTGAGACCAGCACCGCCTACCACTCCAAGATGGCGGTCACCAAAAACAGCGGTATCACAGCATCCAGTATCGGCCACGGTAGTGTAGGTGGCGGCGTGGCACACTAGAGATGAATTTGAGTAGTTCCAAAGACGGCAAATTTGATCGACGGACGTGACAAGCACGCGGTGGCGGCCGGCAGAAGCAATGGCGGTGATGGTGGCCGAGGCGGCATTTTCTTCTTGAGCTTCCACAGTAAGCGAAACAGTTCCGTCGGTGGTTTCCGTGAAAACGGCGGAAACAAGGGCGTTGTCGTCGCCTCCCGTGAGAACACGCCACGTCGAAGTCAGCAGCAGCAGATGACTTTCGGGCGTCACAAAAACTGCCTTGATGCCGCTTTGGTGCAATTTATGGTGGACTGTCGGGCGTTCAAGAGAGATAGGGATTTCAGCATCTGCCAGAGAAACGTCGGCAGTTTGTGCACGGGAGAGAACGGCGGAAACGTCCCAAACGGTCAAAAAGCCGTCGGTGGCGCCCACAACCATGTGGAGCTTCGAGAAACTTTGCAAAAATGCCACGTTAAGAAGACAGTAGGTACTGTAGGCCTCCGAAGCAAGCAAACGGAACCCTAGACCACTGCACGAGTACCAAAAGAGCTTGATGGTGGAGTTGGAAAACACAGTGGCAACAAGAAAGCCACCCGGAACAGCCACCGATGCAAAATCCATCACACGCAAGTCTGGGTTAGTGTGGGTGGGTCGGAGACGTCCGTGCTCTGTTAGCGCCACAGCTTGGGGCACGTCACGAGCGATTTTCCACACCAAAAGCTCTTCGTTGGCGGCTGAGCTGGCCAACCAATCTTCCGAGAGAAATTTCACCGTTTGCAAGCCCGAAACGTGGTTTGTCATGGTCCATTTGTAGCAAACAGATGCGTCTTGAGCCAAGATTCCGATTTTGATCGAAGCGTCTTCAGATGCTGACGCCAACAAGCGGCTTCCGCAAGGCTCTTCTTTGTCACACACGGCCACGCTCCGAATTTCGCGTCCGTGTGTACCTCTGACAAGAATGTGGCCGTCACCAAGCCCGAATGGACAAGTGGCTGTGGAAAACACAAGCAGGCCCTTGCTGGCGTGGGCAAATTGGAGCTCGTGGTTAGGAAGAACAGAGAAATGCCACAAACGGTGGCCGCCGCCGCAAGGCTCATTGAAAATTTCCACCTGGCGTGTTTCGTTCCAGAGAAAAAACGCTCCGGACCGGAATCCGTGAAGAAGCACGTCTCCGTCCACAACTGAACCACCTTCGACAAACCCTTTGGAGAATTTGTTCTGCACGAGCACCTCGTGGTTCTCAGGACCGCTAGAGGCTCGTGTGGGGTCGCTTTCGCCGCTGGTGGCCACCCCAAAACGGATCACCGTGTACACGCCGTCACGGACAGTACAAAGCACAGATACGCCACTGGACAGTGTCAGAACAATAGAAATGGACGTCACGGTGTCGCCCAGACTGAGCTTGCGGACGACATAGGGCTGAGGAAGCCCACAACCTTCGCTGGAAGTGTCAGATGTGACGGTAGTGCCCAAAGCATAAACGGCCATGTTTGCATGACGAGAACCGACAAACAACCAGCGACGGGCGGTGTCAAATGCGGCAGATGTCGGGGTAAACATCTTCGGGTCGGGCCGGACCACGTCGCAAGTTTGACGCACCAGCCAACGCCCATTTGTGTGTTCCAACTCCACCACCTCGAATGGTGCACCTGGCATTGGGCTAACCATGATCAAAACAAGCGTGGGGCCACAATGCGCGGCCAAAACGTTGATGATTTTCGTGGGCAGACGGAGGGGCAGACGGGCTAGCCAATTCTCGTGTAAAAGACCACTTTCGCCAAACTCCATCACCCACATGGCTCCGAACCGTGTCACCACCACCACAACAGCGCCAGAGGCGTTGGGGTTGGCGTGGACGTGGATGGAAGGCGATAAACGCAACTCAGCAAGGATTTCGGCGGATGCACAGGCAATTCCTAGCCAAGGAGAAATACCGATTTTGTAGAAAATCCGTCCGCTGGCCATCAACACCATTGCACCGTCCAATAACGGCACAAACTGCTTGACGACGTCATTTCTTCTTGCGGCAAGGCCATCTCCGGTATTGTTGGCGACATCGTTGGCGGAATGAACAACACGGCGGACTGCAGCGGCGGGTGGCACCAAAAGACGGACTTTTCCATCTGCTCCACCGGTAACGAGCCAGTCAAAGCCGCTGTTGCTACCAAAGAGGGCATCGCCGCTCCACACGTGCTTGCCCTCATGGCAGCTGTCGAAACACGCCAGCTGACGAAGCGAAGCGTCGGCAGAATCGTACACCCAGAGCCGAGCCAGGCCATCTTCTCCGGTGCTGAAAATCTGCGGCAGTTGGCTCTCGTTTCCGCAAAACAGAAGCGTCCAGATGCGCAGGCCGTGGCCCCAGCCAGAAGCCAAGTGCTTACCCGCTGAAAAATCGTAGAGCCGAATCGACCGGTCGTCCAGG
>JAKUBD010000091.1:0-22735 GCA_030563125.1 Metschnikowia laotica
AGCATTGTCCGATATGCTGACTCGAGTACACGGCATCCACATTTCGAACCGGGCAGACTTCAATTGTTGACCAGTTGCCGAGTATCTCTGGCAGCTTTAACAACCGTTCTCCGTATATTCTCCCTGTTGCGCTCAACTAGAGGTGATATACTTCCTGCTGCTCACTTATTTTCGGTGTTTCCCGCTTCGCCATGGAGAGTCCCAGAAAGACTCAGCAGTCCACTTCTCGAGTCATCGACTCGCTCCACTCGCAAATCGACGAGTTGAAGAGCGAGCTTGACTCGCTCAAACTGTCTCACAGCGACTACAAGAAGAAGAACACTCTTTTGATCTCGAAAAATGAGTCGCTAGTCGACCAGTTGGCTAACTACAAGCACGAAAATGACATGGTTAATGCGCTTTTGAAGCGCAAGGAGCGCCGGATTACTGACTTGGAGGAGGAGTACGACTCGTTGCTGTCATCCTCGGAGTCGCTCAAGCTCAGCGTCAAAAACTACAAAATCAGATGCGAGAACTTGGAAAGCACCTCCGCCTCCACAGTGGCTGAAACTGAGCGCTTGAAGATCTCGTACGATGCCTTGCTCACCTCGCAAGCTGAGTACAAAAACCACTACCAGGGCGAGGTCAACCGCTTGGCTGAGCAGCTCGAGGCCTACAAGACCGACAATGCTGTGGCCTTGGACGAGCTTTTGCACAAGTTTTCTTCGAACGAAAAGGACGTCGAGACGCTTGTGGAGAGTCTCTCGAAGAAGAACGACGTTATGAGTAGCATGTTTGTCAACAGGAACAAATCCATCATACAACTCCTTTCAGATTTGGCCCATGTTGCCAAGGCACATGGAGAGGAGTGCCGAGGTCTCCTTCAAGCCAACGTGGATACAATCAATGAATTGCGCAAAAATGATCCCGAGATTCTCGATAAAATTTCGGAGAAGGCGTTGTCAAAGATCAACATCGAAGAGATTCTTAGCCGCTCGAAACTTTCATTGAAGACCAATACGATCGAGGTCGACAATGTCACCAAAGATGACGCTAAACAATCCAACAAAAATACCCATAATCGCAAGAACAGACTGAAGAGAAACTCCATGAGGGCACTGTCTGATATTTCCGATATTTTCCCCAAATCCCGCGATTCCACTAAGCTGTTCGGCTCAAGAACACACTCCTCCGGAAGCTCTTATGGCCCCAGACGAGACGGAAGCTCGGGCGGCCCTCGTAACAGCCTGGGAGGAAATCGGAATTTCAAAACCAATGGGCTCCTGGTAGCTCAAGGACGCAGCAGCAGCAGCAGCAGCAGCAGCAGCAGCAGCAGCAGTGGAGGTGAAGATGGCGCTCAAGCTCATCAGAGAAACCGCCAGAATAGTTCCAAACGCCGCCTGTTTCACGGAGGTAGCAGCAATTACAACAGCGTCGGTCTGGCCGGAAGAACGCCGTCCAGCGGCACTGGCATGACAAAGAAAAGCATGTCGTAAGATTACTTTGCGACTCACAATGGACTTTGAAATTCTACATGCTAATGATGATGCTAATGACGAGACTCGAGCGGGAAGGCGCTGATAAGGCCGTCCCCGTACGCGACAAGCACAATGTCGCTTTGCCCTATTTTTGCTTGACGGAGTACTTCCTTTCGGCTTGCGCCTTGGGCCGATGCCGTGCCGGCACTGAATACATGCACACACAATGATTTTTTGGTCAGCAGGCCTAACTGACCCTCCTCCTCGACCTTTATCAGTTCTTCGGGGCGCTGTAGACGAAAAAGCTCTTCGAGAGCAGGACTGTAGCCCTTCACCACCCCGTCCCAGAATCCAGCAACCACAATGTCTGTCGCTAACAGAAGGCTCAGTAGACCTGCGTGCCTTAGGTTATACACGCGGGGCTTCAAAAGAGGCAGCGACGGCACAGGCGGAGATGAAAGGGATATTAGCCCAGAAATGTCGTGAGCGGCTAGCTTTTTGCCCGTGCACCCAGTGTAGAGCGTGTGAGAGCGGTGGTCATACTCGATTGACAAGACGGGATGCGGGGAGTGAACTTGCAGCTCGTATACTAGGGTGAGAGACCTTTCTTTGGGTAACACAAGTCGCGACGACGCCGTTGACGTATCCACGGAGCCGTCTTCAAGGCGGATGCCCACGACCGAACCGGACTCGTAGCCAATGAAAAGAAGGGAGTCGCTGATCAAAAGTAGACGCATGACAATGCCGTGGCCGTCACGTTTGGTGGAAGACCCCGGGGTGTGGACCTCATGCAAGCCGTCCGGCGCCTTCAAAGCGGCCACGGCCACATTGGCGTTGAGACGGGAGAAGTGCTGAGCTCCAAACGGATCAGCGACGCGATAAAGGTCAAAGTTATTGGAGTCGGTGGTGGCAGGCGTGATCAACACGCCAGAGCGGTAGTCGACATTGCAAAAGTTGAGTGAATTGACCGGAATCGTCATTGACATCGGCGTGGGCAGTTGTGGACGGGTTCGCGGAGGAGCCGCGGCACAGCTCGCCAAGTAGGCCGAGTCCACGTTCCAGATATGGATTTCCGAGTCTCGCCCATGGGAGAGAAGCCCACCGACCGCCTCCTTCAATGTGATGATGTGGCCGTTGTGAGCGTGCCACGTGGCTTGTGGGCGGCGGGTGTGCAAGTTCCATATGATGATCCAGCCGTCGCGGTCGGCCAGAGCAATGGTGCCGGCAAAGGTGGTGATGCACGCGACAGGCGCACGGTGGCCACGGAGCGAGTAGCGGCGATTCATGGGGTCTGCGCTGGAGGGGGTCCGGCGCTTGCGGGCGGGCGAAGTCGACGGCAAAATGGGGTGGGGTTCGGCGACTGACGACGGGCGATGGTTTGGTGAAGGATGGAGTTGGCGCGATGGCGCGCGGCCCTGGAATTCGCTGCCTGGGCCCAGAGAACGAAGAGGTATGGTGATGGCGACAGCGGCACATTCCGGAGGGGTGCGCCGACTGCTGCCGCTTTATCCGGCTCAACGTGGCCACATTTGCGAGCTGCAAAACATATGAAGCGAACCACCCACTCCGGCTACGAAAAGTGGCGAAGAAGCATCACACACTGGCATTCTATCGCAGTCGCTCCAGGCCCGATTGTGCCTATTCCGCGCCGCTTCTGCCGGCCCGCGCGCCGCCGCACCCGCTGGCCCGATGGGGCAGCACCTTCCGCGGCTGTCCGGAATCTGCCGAAGCCTTGCTCCCCGCAATTTCTAGTGAGCCTCCACCGCAGCCTCAGGCTTTTCTTCACCACCGTCTTTCTTCCTCCACTGGATGCTAACCAGACTTGTGCCACTCCGCAACTCCGTCCGTACCGTCCGTACCGTCCTGTCCACCAGATCCATTGCCTCAAAACCCCACAATTCCACAATGAGCGTCCCCTTCAAGCAACCAGAGCACAAGCTCACCATGATTCCTGGCCCTATCGAGTTTTCCGACTCAGTCTTGTACGCCATGGCCACGCCATCTCAGGCCCACACGTCGCCCGAGTTCGTCAAGACGTTCCAGTCCGTCTTGCAAAACTTGCGCAAGTTGTTCAAATCCACCGACCCTAAGGCCCAACCATACGTGCTTGCTGGCTCCGGAACCTTGGGCTGGGACGTGGCCGCTTCCAATTTGGTCAACCGCGGGGAGAAGGTGCTCGTGTTGCTGACAGGCTTCTTCTCCGACTCGTTTGCCGACTGTTTGCGCGTGTACGACGCCGACGTGGACGTGATCACCGCGCCCATTGGCGATGTGGTGCCTTTGGACCAGATCGAGGCCCAATTGAAGAAGGAAAAGTACTCTGCCATCACCATCACCCACGTGGACACCTCGACGTCTGTTGTGGCCGACGTGGCTGCTATTTCTGCGCTTGTCAAGAAGCTTTCGCCCGAAACCTTGGTCGTTGTGGATGGCGTGTGCTCCATTGGTGTGGAGAACATGGAATTCGACAAATGGGGCGTTGACTTTGCCTTGACTGCGTCTCAAAAGGCCATCGGTGTCCCTGCTGGCTTGTGTATTATGTATGCGTCCGCCAGAGCTGTCGAGAAGGCGCTTGCAAAGGAGAAGCCCGTCACCTTTTTTGCCTCCTTGCAAAAGTGGACACCCATCATGAACGCCTACGAGTCCGGCTCCGGCGCTTACTTTGCCACCCCTGCCGTGCAGACCATCACCGCATTGAAGGTGTCGTTGGACGAGATTCTCGCTGAGGGCTTGGATGCCAGATTCGCCAAGCACGAGCAGGTGTCTACTCAATTCAAGACCGAGATGGAGAAGTTGGGCATGAAGATCTTGCCCGTCAGCCATGACGTGGCTGCTCACGGACTTTCCGCAGTCTACTTCCCTGAGGGCGTCAATGGTGCCGACTTGTTGGGCAAGTTGGCTACGAAGGGCTTCACTGTTGCCGGCGGTATCCACAAGGCTCTTGTCGGCAAGTATTTCCGTGTGGGTCACATGGGATTTTCCGTCTATGAGGGCCACGTCGACAAGGTTTCCGGTGCCATCAAGGACTCTATTGCCGAATTGAAGCAGTAGGCGTCCGGGTCCGGAATGAACGAAACGAACAAAATAAACCATCGCCCAGCATTTGTCGTAGTAAGAACTGAAAGTACAAGCTAGATCAGCACGCAGACCGATATCAAGTCGCTAAGCCCAAGCTTCGGTGGCACCCTCGGAACTCGCCTGGCACGAGCCTGAGGGCCCGGGATGCGATGGCGCGCGGCCACTATTGATCCACCATCAAGAAGTTCCACCCAGTTCTTCCGTAAATACCCCATCTAGCCATCATGGAGTTGAACCCTTACGAGACACTCCGCGTACCAGCAACGGCTTCGCCTTTGGAAATCAAAAAAGCATACAAAAAACTTTCGCTACAGTATCAGCCCGACAAAATCCAGCAGCTCAAGACCGATGACGCGAAGGACCACTTTCCACGTATCCAATTCGCCTACAGCATTCTCTCGGACGTCAACAAGCGCAGACTCTACGATCAGACTGGGTCCTTGGGGTTGGCTGCAGACGCCACCGAGGACTCCTTCGATTGGAAGGCGTACTTCGAGCAGATCACAGAGAAAATCACTATCGACATGATCGAGGAGGATCGTGCCAAGTATCAGGGCTCGGAGGAGGAGAAAAGCGACATTTTGCATAACTTCGTCTACTATGAGGGCGATTTTCTCCGACTTTTCGAAGTGATTCCTCACCTTGAATTCGATGAAGCGCTGGAGAAGCGCGTGTTCGATATTGTCGACAAAGCCGTGGACGCCACAGAGATTGGCGATGACAAGTCCATTCGTAAAACATGGGATAAGTACAAAAAGTCAAGAAAAACGAAGGTCAAAGCCATGCTCAAAAAGATGGCTAAGGAAGCCCAAGAGGCCGATCAGCTCGCGAAGCAATTGAACCGAAAGCGTGCCAAGAACGAAAACGATTTGAAGGCAATGATCAAAAAGAAGAACAACTCCCAGTTGGACAGCCTCATTCTGAATTTGGAAGCCAAGTATGGTGCGTCAAAGGGCCACAAGCGAGACTTGCCTGACGACGCGGAGTTTGAGCGGATCCAGCAGCGGATGGCTGACAAAAAGAAGAGAAAGTGAAGCCCGAACGAGAGGAAGAATTCGGTACGGGCGCGGGGTGAAAGCTGGAAGTTCGAAAGTTTTTCGAACAAGGCGTGAAGAGAATGTCGAAGACGTGATTAAGAGAGCCCTCATTTCACACGAGTACATAAGTAGTAAATCAGTGAGGCGAAATATTGATTTGGACGAACAAAGGAAGAAACCAAGCATGTGACCAGCTCGAGACGTTAAATAGTCAAGGCAAGAAATCAAAGGTGTGTAGAAGTCTTTCAGGCGTATGTAGAAGTATTACAGGTACATGTAGAAGTATTACAGGTACATGTAGAAGTATTACAGGTATATGTAGAAGTAATACTAGTATATCTAGACGGAGGTGAAAGGCGAGATGCTTAGAGGGGAACTGAGCGAGACGCAGCTCTGAAATGGGGAAAGATACGAAAATTTGTAAAACGAAAAGACGAAGCGAGTACGCTATTTTCGAAAATCGATATTATGGAAATTGAAGCATCGATAGACCATAAATCAAATGGGCCATCGATGCCATCAGTTGGTCTCCTGCATACAGACAGCCACGCGCGTTTCGCGTGTGCGCGGTGTTTTGATCATCAAACACGGGTGCACTTGGTCAAACCAAGAAAACATGTCAGATTATTCGGACGACGACTACAAATCCGGTCTGGACTTGGAGGAGGTCGTACGGCCCACCAAGATCCGCAAAACCACATCCGGCTCTCCAACACCGCCATCGTCCACCGGAAATGGCACACCCCGCAATGGCGTCAATGCCTCAGATCAGTACCAAAAATTATCCCAACTAGAGCACATCTTGAAGCGTCCCGACACGTACATCGGCTCGATTGAGCGTAACGAGGTCGAGATGTGGTGTTTTGACTCTGAATCCGAGCTGATGGTCTTCCGCAAGGTCAACATTGTCCCCGGATTGTACAAAATCTTTGACGAAATCTTGGTCAACGCAGCTGATAACAAAATCAGAGACAAGAGCATGAAAAACATCCGCGTCGACATCCATCCAGAGTCCAACACCATTGTTGTCATGAACGACGGTCGTGGAATCCCTGTCGAGATCCATGAGAAGGAGAAGATCTGGATCCCGGAGATGATCTTTGGAAACTTGCTCACGTCTTCCAACTATGACGATGACCAGCGTAAGGTCACGGGTGGAAGAAACGGTTTTGGTGCCAAGCTCTGTAACATTTTTTCCACTGAATTTGAGCTCGAAACTGCAGATCAGAATACCGGTCAACTCTATAAACAAACGTGGTCTGACAACATGCTCAAAGTCTCGAAACCCAAAATCACTAAAGTCAAGAACAAAAAAGAATACACAAAGGTCACTTTCAAGCCGGATCTCTCGAAGTTCTCGATGGACTCATTGGACGACGATATCTTGTGTGTCATGCGCAGAAGAGTCCACGACTTGTGCGGCACTGTTAAAGATTGCAACATCTTTTTGAATGATAAGAAGCTTAACGTGAAAAACTTCAAGGGCTATGTTGAAATGTACATTAAAGCCATTCAAGAAAGAAGTCCTGATTTGGGCATCGAGCAGGCCGCTAACAACTACGCATCAATTGTCCATGAAGTTATAAACGACCGATGGGAAATTGCGTTTGCTGTTAGCGACGGTTCCTTCAACCAGGTCAGTTTTGTCAACTCCATCGCTACTACGGCGGGAGGAACACACGTTAAGTATGTCTCAGACCAGATAATTGACAAGATTCTCGAAGAGTTGAACAAGAAAGAGAAAGGAAAAAAGAAACTCATGATCAAAGCAAACCAAATTAAAAGTAACATGTTCATATTCATCAACTGCTTGATCGAAAACCCCGCCTTTACATCTCAAACAAAAGAGCAGCTCACGACACGCCCGGGCCAATTTGCTACCAAACAAAAAGAGAAAATGGTCATCACTGAGCAATTTATTAAAAAGATTATGAAAACAAGCATCATCGATACAATCCGCAGTATTGTGGATGCCAACGAAGGAAAGGCATTACAGAAAGAAGACGGAAAAAGAAAAACAAGAATCAAGGGTCAAGTGAAACTCGTGGATGCCAACAAAGCCGGGACCAAAGAGGGGCACAACTGTACCTTGATTTTGACCGAGGGTGATTCTGCCAAATCTTTAGCCGTCGCTGGAATGGCAGTGGTCGGAAGAGATTTCTATGGCTGTTTCCCCCTTCGAGGTAAATTGTTAAACGTGAGAGATGCATCTGCAGATCAAATTGCAAAAAACGCAGAGATTACTGCTTTAAAAAAAATTATAGGTTTGCAACATCGGAAGCAGTACAACTCGGAAAATATTAAAGAGTTGAGATACGGACATGTCATGATCATGACAGATCAGGACCACGATGGTTCTCACATTAAAGGGTTGCTTATCAATTTTTTTGAATCGAGTTTCCCAGGCTTGCTTAACATCCCAGGGTTTCTTCTCGAATTCATCACCCCGATTGTGAAGGTCAATATCAAGGGTAGGGGGTCCAGATCCGGAAGGTCGATTGCATTTTATTCAATGCCGGAGTTTGAGGCCTGGAGAGACCTGGAGGGAAAGCAATGTCGCTGGACTCACAAATACTATAAGGGTTTGGGAACTTCCACTACAACGGAAGCACGTGAGTACTTCTCCAGACTTGATAAGCACTTGAAGGAATTTCACGCGTTGCAAGAACAGGATCCAGACCTAATTGAATTGGCCTTTTCAAAGAAAAAGGCAGACGACAGAAAGGAGTGGCTTCAAAGATTCCAACCAGGCACTCATCTTGATTCCGATATGTCTATCATTCCAATCAGCAATTTCATCAATGAAGAGTTGATTTTGTTCTCAATGGCCGACAACATAAGATCGATCCCTTCGGTTTTGGATGGATTCAAACCAGGCCAAAGGAAGGTTCTTTTCGGTTGTTTCAAGAGAAATCTCGTGAACGAAATGAAAGTCGCTCAATTGGCAGGCTACATCGGTGAAAAAACAGCTTATCACCATGGAGAGCAGTCTTTGATGCAAACTATCATTGGTTTGGCCCAAAACTATATTGGTTCCAATAACATAAACTTGTTGAAACCCAACGGTGGATTCGGTACTAGAGCTGATGGAGGAAAAGATTTCTCAGCTGCCAGATACATTTTCACTGAATTAAACGAAATTACACGAAAAGTTTTCAACCCACTTGATGATCCTTTATACACTTACGTCCAAGACGACGAGCAGACTGTCGAGCCAGAATGGTATTTGCCTGTTCTTCCCATGATATTGGTCAATGGTGCTGAAGGTATCGGAACCGGTTGGTCTACCAACATTCCTTCCTTCAACCCGTCGGATCTCGTGGAGAACATAAAAAGACTCATGAATGGGGAGCAAATGGAAGACTTAACTCCATGGTACAGAGGTTGGACCGGAGAAATTGAGAAAATTGATAAGTTCCGGTTCAAGGTGAAGGGAACCATCGAAGAAATCGACGAAAAAACGATAGAAATTACAGAGATTCCTGCAAGAGTCTGGACAAACAACTATAAGGCCTTTCTCTTAGATGCAATTGAAAGTGATAAAAATGCTTGGATCAAAGACATGGAGGAGCAACACACCTCCTCAATTCGTTTTGTGGTGAAGCTCACCGAAGCAGAGATGACAAAATCCCGGAGAATGGGATTCCTCGAGAGATTCAAGCTTGTCACGACAATCAATTTGTCTAATATGGTTGCTTTTGATCCAGCTGGGAGAATTAAAAAGTATGACGACCCAAATGAAATTTTGCGGGATTTCTATTTTGTGAGATTGGATTATTATCAGAAGAGAAAAGACTACTTGACTGCAAACCTCCAAAACCAGCTCATAAAGCTAAGTGAACAGGCTCGCTTCATTAAGTTAATCATTGAGCAGAAGTTGTCTGTTTCCAACAAGAAGAGATCAGACCTCGTGAAGAATTTGGCCGATCTCAATTTTTCTCGCTTCGATAAGTCTGGAAACCAGGTCAAGGAGGATGAGTCGAATTTGTTTGTTGAGGATGCTGAGGAATTACTTCAGGAGGAAGAAAGCAATGTGGGTGAGATAACCGAGATCAACGAGAGCAGCATTAGGAACATAGAAAACTCGGAAAACGCTCACGTCCCAGAGAATGTCTATTCCCACTATGACTACTTATTAGGAATGTCTCTTTGGGCGTTGACAAGAGAGAGATATGAAAAGCTCTTACAACAAAGAGGAGAAAAAGAGGAAGAGTTGAACGTGGTATTGGGAAAAAGCGCTAAGGATTTGTGGATTGAAGATCTAGATATTTTTATGCAGAGTTGGGACAAATTCTTGCAGGATGACGAAAATGAGAGATCCAAGTTGGTGGGCGGCCCCGCTCTGAAAACAGCAAAGAAGAGAAGAAGAGTCAAGGCAGAAGATAAGGATGGAGATTACGGCGCACCAAAGAAAAAGCAAACCAAGAAAAATGCTGTTCCAACATCCAAACAAAGTCCAACAGACAACAAGCAGCCTGGCGATAAAGCCAAAACAACCAAAACGCAAGCTACTCTTCCGCTAGTCAAACAAGAGAACAAGTCGGAGGTGCCTCAAGATGATCTTCCAACATTCTTCAAAAAATCGGTTCAGACTGGCTCTAAGTCGGGGTCGGCACTGGGAGGCAAGCGTAAAACGTTCTTCGAGGACAGTTCTGATGACGAGATGTCCACCGGAGTCATAAATGTACCAGACGAGGACGTGACCGAAATTTCCGCTAAGCAAACAACGAAGCCTCAAAAAAAGAAGACTCCGAGTATCCAGGATGAATTAGAAGACCTTTACGTCGTTCGCGAGGCTGCACCTAGCAGAAGAAAGAGACCTGTCAAGTACACAGTTGAAGAGTCAGGCGAAAGCGACGTTGTCAGCGAGGTCGAAGGCGAAGAGGGTGAGCCTAGCAGCCAAGATGAAGTATACTCCGATGGAGAGTGATCGACGCTCAATTATTCGTTTTCTTTACATGGAATGCAATCGTTCAACGATCCTGAGGGACCCTCCACGTGGCCCAACTTCTGGTTTTCAAAAAGCTCGTTGCGGATCAAGACCTTCAAGAGTTTTGAGTCAGGAAATCCGTCGTAGTAATAATGCTCACTTTGAGGCTCGGTGGTCTTTTTCATCTTCCGACGATAAATCGGAACCTCCACTCCATCAGCGTTGGTGACTGACACTAGAAATATGCCAGGCTCATCATGACGAGGTCTAAGTGAGACCTCAGCGACGAGATTTGTGTCTGGGTCTCCGAATGTTTGCATGATTTCCTGGAGATACCATACCGCTCTATTGTGCCATTTGCATTTTGCACAGAAATCGATTGTGACAGCAGGTAGCATTGCCAGTTGAAATGAGCCAGTTATCGGGAACGTAAAATGCTTAATGCGCGCCAGGACATCGTTCGAGTTCGTCTTCCATACAAATCGTGTGCTACATGTGAGGTATCTCATCTAATGCCAGATGCGGAGCTCTATAATGATTTTTAGTAATGCACATATATACTTTTTGAAAGGTAGTCTATCAAATGTTCATGCTGAGCCAGTCCCATTGCGTTTTATTTTCTTCGTGATTGTTTTCACTAAGGAAGAATTCCGATTGGGCAATAGTGTCCCACGAGCTCTCCTTCTCGGCTTCGTTGATCGGATGCAACTTGTCACGGGCGTCTTTTCTTTCTGCTGACACGTGGTTTATATCGGAAAGAAAGTTACTGAAACTCTTAGATTCGTCCTCCTCATCAACAGTGGGATTGAGCTGAGCTGGACTGCTTTTTGGAATAGGACGAGGATTGAAGTCATCACCGTCCTTATGTTTGTCGCCAAAAATGGACTTGACCCTCGACTTGTTCTTTGGTTTCATCGGCTTCGAAACATTTTCTTGTCCACCTTGCGCCGGCGCATTAGACTGAGCTCCTTTCTGGCTCAGCAGCGAATTCTTTCGTACCGATTGTCCTGGATTTTGACCCCTTTGACGCTTCTTGATCACATCAGTTTTTAGACTCAATGGCCGAACGGTGCCATGTAACTTTAAGAACAACCCACAAGCATTGCACAACGGCTCACCCTGTGGGTTTCTGCGCCACAAGGGCGTGGTTTTGGTGAAACAGTTTGTGCATTGTATGTTCGAGTTGTTACTGTCACTCGAGTCATTAGTTTTGGACGGAGCTTGACCAGCTTGCTTTGCTGATTTCGGGATCTGGTCTGCTTTTTGAGACAAGCCTTGCTCGCTTTGGGAAGGAAGCGAATCAGAGCCGTTCCCACTTTGTCCCTTTTGCCTTTGCTTTTTCACTTTCTTTTTGGGCAGCGCATTGCCTTTGATCATATTCGGGGTGCCAGCTGAAACCAGAGTCGTGGCGGATCCATGCGGGCTATTATCTTCATCGAAATAGCTTTCGGCCCAAGAAGTACCTGTGCTGTTGCCGAGTTGGTTGTCATGCATGTGACGCGGAATAGGTGGTTTCCCGTTAAATTCGAAAAACGAGGCATTGTTGTTTTCTAGCTCGTTGACTGATTGGGGCTCCATAAGAGAGTGATTCACAGGATGAAAGCCATTGACTGGGGTCTCCCGCGCTGAGCTACTCATATAGAGCGGATTATTCATGGAGACGGAATCCTCAAAATCATATGGTGTGAAAGGACGGGAGGTTGATGCGAAGTGTTCAGAAACACTGACTAAAGAGTTGTCCAGACGCCT
This sequence comes from Metschnikowia laotica, assembly GCA_030563125.1. Lineage (NCBI taxonomy): Eukaryota > Fungi > Ascomycota > Pichiomycetes > Serinales > Metschnikowiaceae > Metschnikowia > Metschnikowia laotica. The sequence goes on from JAKUBD010000091.1 coordinate 12,252, forward strand.
CAAGTTGTTCAGAAGGACAGAAGCAGGTGCTGCTGGTAAGGACAATGACGATGGATCATACAGCAGCAGAGGAGTTTGCCTCTTTGGTTGAGGATAACGAAATTGAGGGTGAGGCGTACAGATGTCCCGAGGTCCCAGCAGCGAGAAAGAAGACGCATGCTCTCTACCATTAAAGAAGGTGGAGGGAGCACCATTCGTCGGCAAAGAAGACGAGGGATGTTCATAACCATTGTTAGAAAGAGAAAAATGAGCAGACGGTATCTCATGACTTGCGGGGAAACTTATTGAGGAGGGTTCACGTCTGAACAGAGGTGGAACCGCAGACACCGAAGTTGTGGAAAGCGATGTTGTCAAATCTGGCCTAAGGGAGGGTTGATCTTCTCGAGGGAAGATCTGATCGTCCAGCCTGTCATAAGTGGCGGCATCAAGCTGGGACGAGTACCCTTGGTTGCGATCGCCATAGATATTAGTGGGAACACTCCTTTCCTTGAGGGCGGCAGAGAGGTTCAGATGAAGATGGCTTGGATGTTGGTTCATATTAGGAGGCTGGACGTGTGGTACGTTCGAAGTGGTCAAGAACGGCAGTATAGGAGCCGGGCGCTTTCTCGATTGCTGTTGCTGGGTGCTCATGCCCCGGATGTGGGCCACGTAGTCGAATTCGTCTTTTGGAGCTTCTGCCGGAGACAGGTTGTTTTCCGGCTCGAGGTGGTTGATTATAGGCGTGGCGAGGAAGGAATGGATATCACTGTGCTGCGTGGTGGGACAGTTCACACGGGATGATTTGTTCTTGACAAACATCATGCGCCAGATCAAGTTCTCCATCCGACTTCGGTAGGGAAGGAGATTGCGGGCGTTTTTGTACATTTTCCAGAGATCCGCTGGCAGCTCGGATGGCTCCAGCAGAGACTGGAGCGTAAAATTCATTCCGGGAGTTGACGTCGGGAGATGGTGAGATCCGGGCAGGATGATATCAGGCGGACAAGCAAATGGCGGAGGGGATAAGCGAGCGAGTGGGCGAGAAAGTAAGGAAGCAGGTACGCGAGCTTGAACAAGAGCTCGGCTGAAAAAGAAGTGCAGTTGATTGGTCTCGTCAACGAAGAGGCTGGGAAAAGTGGATGTTGGTCCAATGAAGTTTGACGCCCTTTGCGTGCTACTGAGATGAAGCTCCCCCATGCATGCGGCGGTCGTTCTCAGCGTTGGGCTATTGTATGCGCACACATGCACGAGTTACGACAATATGCAGTGTTATCACTCGACACACCCGTGTTTCATTGGACGATAAAGACTCGGGAGCTCACGTGCACGTTGTCTAACCGGCCTCTGTGCGATACGGCAGGGAATCCTTCATTGCCAACTTAGTTTGACATGGGCCGCTCTGACGACAGCACGGGCTCGGGGTGGTTATCCAATCGGCAGCAATAATCGAAAGCCCACCGAAACAAGGACAACAAGAGGCAACTTGAACGGCCAACGCGAAGCACCACATACGACCGAGAATCATCAATCCCTTTGTATTTGGCGAGACTCAATCCCTTGTTTTTTGTTCTTTTTTTGCAGCCCGCTCTGGGACCTGATAAGCTCTGGACCGGCCGGAATGGCAAGTCATGGTCGGATATACTAGCAAAGGGACAAGCAAGACAAAACGGTGGGACGCTGTGAGTCTCGGATTTATCCCGCTACCTGGCCGCTCCGGAAACGTCGAAATCAAGGGGCTGGAACAACAGTGCAGCTTGATACCAGGAGTGGGCCGAGGGTTGGCGTTTCTTGTACGAAATGACACGCCCGTACACCGCGCAGCGGGCTGCGAGTGGGGGCGCAACTCGGAGATATACGGAGCAGGCAGCGCGGCTGAGGAGCTCGATCTGCGCAGAGTGTGCCCGCTACAGAGAGGAGCGGGCGGTGGTTGACAACCATAGCTGGCGGATTCCGCGATTCCGCGATTCCGACCGTGGTGTGTGGCAGCAGAAAGTGAAAGAGGAACACAGACAAGAACGTCCAGATGACACGGCAGCAAAAGAGTTCTACGGTGCTATATCCGGCGGTCCCTGGGTCAGTGTTTATTATTATTTTTTTTTCTTTTTTTTTTTTTTTTTTTTTTGATGGGTATCTTTCTGGGGACAGAAAGGGTCTGGCTCCAAAGACGCAGGGTGGTTCAGCACATAACTGCCCTTGCTAGGACCGTTGAACTTCAGTTCTGAAACTGGTCGCTAGCACCAGGCGATACTCGCACAGAGCTACTTGATGCCGCATTCGGACAGGGTGCATCCTTCTTTTGGCTTCCAAGCAGGCGCGAAGCGTGTCAGCCTCACTATTTGGTCGCACCGACGTCGCACGGGCACCGCCCGCCGCCCGCCGCCCGACTTCCTTTTCCAGTTGCCATCAACACTTTTTTACGCCCGCCCCATCCACCCTTGCTTGTCGCCTCCGGCTCACCTCCTTCAAAACCGAGAATAGTCACACGCATAGAAAGCAAAGTTTATTCTAGCCGCCCGCGGTAGACTTTCGTTTTCTGGTACCTGCTTTCTCAAATCTTGTTGGTTGTCCACCCCTTAGCAAACTCGCGTTCCCAGTTTTTCAACCGGTCGCAGCTCACTCCCGGACTCCCACTTTGCCCTCGTTCGCCACTTGGTTCGTCTGCAATCCCATCTGGTTGCTTAGGGCCTGTTTCAACTCGGAAAGCACCCAAGCCTGAGCTTGAGATTGCTCGCCGTTATCGACCTTCCCTTCATTTTCCAAGCTGTTTGCTGTCCCACGCCAGACCCCTTTTTTACTTATTCAAAGATGGCTGCCAGCATTCAGGAGCTCTTCCCTAAGCGAAAAATGGGAGACATCACAAATCACCACAAGAAGCCTAGGTACGAGAACAAGTCGTTCTATCCACCTGTGCAAGAACGGCTGCCCTCCCCTTCGTCGCCTACATGCTCATTGTCGCCCCAGAAGCAACCACTGAGGAACAAGTCTGTTCAATTTGAACTCTCCAAGAACGAGCATTTCGAACACTGTCCTCTCTTGACTCCGAAGGATGACGACTACGACATCGATTCCGATCACGCTGAAAAGGACCCATTCGAGAAGGCTTCCCATCATCTTGCTTCCAACCCCGACTACACGGCCTTGGCTTCCACGTCCTCTCTTTTGGCCCTCTCCAAAGATCGTATCGAGAATGACATATCTGATCTTTCCCTGCTCCGCGCTCGCACCCAGGACGCCTCCAAGCTGGACTTGGTGGACTTCTATGTTCGTCTCATTTGTGACAAAACATCCCTACCAGCGCAACATAGGATTCCGAAAGCTCCGACGGTGGATTGGGGGAAGTATCATGATAGCCTCTCGAATGTCTCGATGGATCACGACTGCACGAACAATCATGACAAATTTATCTTCAAGGCGTTGAATGTGTTCAAACAATAGTTTGGCTACTCGCGCTCTCATGTGTATATTACCCACAAGTCTTACCTCTTTCCAAGGGGGAGGGCGTAACAAAAATTGAACGAAATAAGTATAGAATAAAAAACGCATCCAGCAGGGAAGGATCTCGCTACTCCGAGTTCCACAAATCGAACGCTGAAATAGTTGCAACAGCACTTCATTACATACATTTGCGCTCAGGCAGGCTTCTTATCCTTGTCCTCATCCTCCAGATCTGTCACCAAGAAAGTGTCAGCGTCGACTGGAACGTCTGAATTGAGCGGTTGCCAATTCTTGTCCAGCTGTGGCTGGTTCGATCTTTTGGGAAGCAGAGGGGCCGAATCGTCGTCACCGCCAAGGTTTGCTCTTCTGCTGAAGTCAGACGACAAAATTTCCGGGTCTTCGTCGAAGTTACGGCCCTTCTTGGACTTGCTGAGGTCGTAAGACGAGCCTCCGAGAGCGCCAAAGAGACGGGTGTTCGAGCCCAGGCCACGCGAGCCAGCGGAGGGTTCGTTTGTCATCTTCTTGGTGAGCCCGGACACCCATCCGTTTATGGTGCTTTTGGCCTCCTCAAAGCCCTGGGCAAACAGCTCCTTGAAGTTCTCGAATTCATCCAGCGACTCTTGGTCCGAACCGGCAGCGGCGGCGGCGTTTCTATTGGCAGCGGAGTGCGCCTGGTTGTTGGCGGTACTGCGTCTTCTTCTGCGTTCCTCCCTGTCGAATTCCTTCTGCAATTGGCGGGCTAACAATTCATCGTCGGTCAAGGTGGCTGGTGCGGCACCGGCCGACTGGCCACGCTCCGGTTTGGGAGGAGCGATTGGCTCGGGCTTGTATTCTGGGTCCAGGAGGAAGAGAAGCGCGTTGAAGGCGGGGTCTGTCCGGCCCTCCGACGCAATCAAGAGCGCCCGGATGGTCTTGTCCTCAATCTGGGGAAATGCGCTCTTCAATTCGTTCTGTATTTCCAGCATTGGCGAAACAGGGCGAGCTGGGCGAGGAGGAGGGGCCTCTGGCTCTGTGGTCCCAGCAAGTCCGCCTTTGCTTCTGTCACCATCGTTACCTTTGGCGTCTTTGGCGTCTTTGGCGTCTTTGGCGGCTGTGGCGTCCTTGGCATCTTTGGTGGCTGTAGCGTCCTTGGTCTCGGATTTGCCACCGCCACTCCCCTGGCCAGCAGAGGATATAGTGGCCCCAGTGTCCTTTTCAGAGGCGGTCGTATCTTTGTCTGTGGCGGCCGTTTCCTTCGTTGTGGCCTCTGTCTCCTTCGTTGTGACGGCGGTTTCCGTGTTAGTGGCGCCCGAGTCGTCATTGCCGCTGGCGTTTTTCGCGGTGTCTTGGGCCAGAGCGGCGGGCTTCTCGTTGATGTCGACAGGCTCAGTAGACGCAAGGTTTAATGATTCCTTTGCCATGGTTGAATTGTGTTGGTAAGAAAGATTGGTGTCATATTGCCGTTGCGGCTGTTGCGCCGAAAGGGCGCGGCACGGCATGATGCGCGGCACGTGACATACGCCGGCGTATATAAGGAGAAATTTTGCGCTGACTTAGCTCGGTGATAGTATTAACTGCTCCGAAAATTAGATAGAGCTTTATATCATTACGCCATTGATATTAGAGTGTGGACAGCGGAGGAAAATAGAAGCGGCTTTGTGGCTCGTTTGTCGGGACATCTCTGGTCTTGGCACCGACGACCGCAGATCCTACAATGTAGTAGAACCTGTGAAGGGATTTTCAGGGAGTAGAGTTTGAGAGGAAGGTAGCAATTCTTTTTATACTACCAGCCGGCAGATATGAAACTGCAAGATGCTGAAGCAGAAGCGGGAGTGAAAATTTTTGAAAACCCGGATCTTGACCACCACCGGCTCGAAAGAGACCCGAGCGAGTGCCGAGGACCAAGAACGTCTCCTGCAAGAGAGCTTCCAGCAGATATTCTGTCTCCCGGACCGGTTTCACGCCATCTTAAAAACAGTCCCAAGCCTTCCGCCGCCTACCTCCACTTCCTCATCGCCTCCGAGCGACTTCGACAACGATGTTCCGTACCCAGCTACATTACCGCTTTCCGTCGTTCAAAACGTAGCTTTGGACGGGATCTACTGTTCTCGTCATAGGGATGTTTATTCGCAATGTAGCGTCCATGCAATCTCCGGAGCGTTTGCCCGTTTACTCTTCCTCTCTCATCTTGGCCTTCAAAGCCTCCAACTCGTCCTTTCTTCTCTTCAAGTCCAAAGCTTCACATTCCTCCCACACGTGCTTGTCGTGATGACAGTCCACGGCCGAATTTGTGCTTTGTCTCATAAGACACGTTTGGTAAAGCGCAAAGTACGCAGCGCATCTGTCCCTCCACTTCAAGGGAACCTTGTACTTTTGCATGTCCTGTTCGGAGACTGTAGAGTTAGTAATCGACTGCAATGATTGGAGTGAGGCCCAGCTGCTCCGGGCTTCTCCAGCGAGACAAAGGGGGCCTGCCGAATACCGACACCTCAATACTGGCGCCGGATTGGGCTGTGGCGAGTCTTCGAGAGCCCGAGCAACGCGCCTCAGGTCGGAGCGCTTGTGCCTGACCGGTCCACCGTGCGATACATACGGAGAGGGGGGAATTCTGTCATGGCCATGATGGGCGGATGCTGATTGATGTGTTCTTGAACGATCTCACTTGGTGTCAACGCTTCGCTTGTCCAATAGGAGGTACTGGGTTTGCGAGCACTGTGCAGGTCTCGATGGTGCCAGTTTGGTTTCCGGGGCCATTTGGCTGGCTGACAGCGGGTTGCCAGCGGCTACGGGCCTTTTTTGGGCGGAAGGTAAGAGCTGATGGGCTGGAGATGAAGAAGGTCGTGCTGCGTTGTGTGGCACGTGTGAGTAAGGAGCTGCCAATTCTACGTAGTTCGGGTGGCTTGTCGGCGGTGTGGACGTGGAACTGGCGCCCGGTGTTTTGTGGACCAGGATTTTGAAGGTTCGGGCGAATCAGCGACGTCAAATGGCACTTTTGTTGCAGCAGGCTTTGGGCCGTTGCAGAAGCAACCAGGCGAAGGCCGTGGAATGCGGACCGCAAGGCCCTGGGAGCCGCCACACGTAATACCCGGGAGTAAAACCGTTCAGCGGTGAAATGCCGACAGTCTGACTATCCAGAAGAAGCCCTTCTATGCTTGCGGCGGAACTGGTCGGCAGACCGCATTTTTCACAACCTTCACGCCTCGTTACAAATCGTAACCCTTCTCCACGAATCTTCACCAATGTCCCCAAAATCCACGCATCTTCGTGTCCCAGGCCGCTTCACAGCCAGCCACCGCGAAAATCACACATTTTTTACGCAAGTCGGGTTCTTGTAGTCTTTTATTCATGCAAGTAGGGTTTAGTGCTTCTCGAGTCTTTGCTTCAACAAGTTGTACTGGCACTCGTAGAACTGGTCCTTGGATGTACTGCAGAAGGTGGTACCCTTACTGAGACAGTCGTAGTAGGCGATGTAAAGAGAAGCACACTTGTCTCTGTTGACGAAGGGAACATCGTTGTCGTCCAAAACTTTTTGGGCGGCTAGAGGTTAGTAAAGAAGGCGAAAAAGCACCGAGTATGGCGGCGGAATCGGCCGGCGAGAAAGCAGGACATACGGATGGCTGGGAACTCGTAAGCCTCGGAGGATGCAGTCATTGTTGGCAGGAAAGTGTTGGGGCTACCAGTAATGGTGAAAATGTTATTGGATGGAGGAGCCATGGCGCACTGGTGTGTGGGTGTCGCGAGCTGAGGCCACGTGACTGACGTGCACCCGGCCAGTCTGGACTACTTGGTAACGTGAAAATGTAGAATACAATTGTACATTCTATTAACTTAATCGTCCGTTGAGGACCCCAATTAATGCAAACTCTATCTGTTTGTAAAGCAAATGAAATGAAATAATAGTTCTGTGTGAAAATGGTTGAAGAACGAAATAAACGTGTTTGTTAACGAGTTGAGCGTTAACACGGTCGTGAGTCATCACATTAATTTGTTAAGTCTAAATCAGCTTCCTGTTGGGGCGATTAGAACTTCAACTCCTTTGACTGCTCCCATGGGTTCTCCTGGTTGGTGAAGTGACCGTAGGAAGCGGTGTTGAAGTAGATTGGTCTTGCCAAGTTCAATTCCTTGACAATCACACCTGGTCTCAAGTCGAAGTTGTTTCCAATGATTTCAACCAATTGCTCGGAGCTGTACTCGGAGGTGCCGTAGGTGTCGACGTGGATGGACAATGGCTCGGCAACACCGATGGCGTAGGAGAATTGCACCAAGGCTCTTCTGGCCAAACCAGCAGTGACAAGCGACTTGGCAACCCATCTAGCAGCGTAAGCAGCAGATCTGTCGACCTTGGAGAAGTCCTTACCAGAGAAGGCACCACCACCGTGGGCACCCCATCCACCGTAGGTGTCGACAATGATCTTTCTACCGGTCAAACCGGCGTCACCTTGAGGACCACCAATGACGAATCTTCCAGATGGTTGGATGTGGTAGACGGTCTTGTCGTCCAACAAGTTGGCTGGGATGGTCTTCTTGATGATGTTCTCCAAAATGCTCTTTCTCAAGTCCTCGGTGGAGATCTCGTCAGCGTGCTGGGTGGAGATGACAACAGTGTCGACTCTCAATGGCTTAACAGCTCCGCCGTCCTTCTCGTACTCGACAGTGACTTGAGTCTTGGTGTCTGGTCTCAACCAAGCTAATTCGCCGGATCTTCTGGCGTCAGCCAAAGCCTTGTTCAACTTGTGCGACAACAAGACGGTCAATGGCAACTTCTCCTCGGTCTCGTCGGTGGCGTAACCGAACATGATACCTTGGTCACCGGCACCCAACTCTTCCAAGGCCTTCTCGTAGTGCAAACCTTGAGCAATGTCTGGGGATTGCTGCTCAATGGCAACAAGGACGTTACAGGTCTTGTAGTCGAAACCCTTATCGGAGTGGTCGTAACCAATGTGCTTGATGGTGTCTCTGATGATCTTTTGGTAGTCCAAGTTGGCCTTGGTGGTGATTTCACCGAAAACCATGATCAATCCGGTCTTGGCGGCGGTTTCACAGGCGACCTTCGACAATGGGTCGACAGCCAAACAAGCGTCCAAAATGGCGTCGGAGACTTGGTCACAGATCTTGTCTGGGTGGCCCTCGCCGACAGATTCGGAGGTGAAAAGGAATGTTTCAGGCATTGATGAAGAGAAGGTGTTTGTAACTGAAAAGTTCGGGAGAGGTGGAAGAAACTCGTTTCAGTCTGAAAATCAAGCCTCTATACAGCGGGCTGGCCGAACTTTATATAGTTTGTGAGAAAAAATTGTTAAAAAATTGGCATGTGTTCGCGCGTCAAAGCACGTGACTCCATCGGGTTTCCTAGCTCGCTGTCCAGGAGCTTTTTCTTCGTGGTTTCCGGTACTGTTTTGATTGCAATTGCTTTGGTTTGTCTGCCTGTTTCGAAGACAACGGTCCCCCAGAATCTTCAACAGCCTTTCTGGCCAAGTGTGTTTTGACTCTGTTTAAACGAATGTGCGACAGACCGTGCGGGCGGTCGCATAATTACAGGGGTATATGCCGGCCAGAAATTAGATGCCACTGCCGTTACAACGGCGTTTCGGGTTTCTGGTTTTGGCCGGCGACAGCCAAGCTGGAATGATTTCGGTACCTTCGGCACGAAAATGTCGGTGGAGGCATTCGTGTATCTGACGGCAAGTGGAGTGGCGTCCATGTGCTGGTGTTGTGCATTCACCGGACACATATTACAACCCTATCTGGCCAGTGCACACCGAGTGAAGCCGCAGTCTGATGCGTGTAGCATATGGGTTTCCAAGACGTATCAGGCGGGTCTCGTGGTTGTTCCACGTGTGTTCCAGCGTTGTTTCGGCAGCACGGGTCACCAGCCTGATCCATGTAGCCTCGACTTAGAATCTATCTTGCATCACACACGAATTCTTGTCGCCATTTCGCCAGCTCGCCAGCGACCTTCGATCCTCCGGTCCCCAGAGCGCCCGGAACTGTGGCGCTTCGCCATCTTTCGATTGACTTACCTGCGACATCGCATCTCAGGAAATGTCGCGCCCACCTGTCCTGACGAATGTCGCTCAACGCGAACCTACCGCGTTGTATTCCATCATACGCGCTTTCGCGTCTCAGTAACAATCCATCTCGTCTCTCTCTCTATCATTCTTCCTTCTTCACCACAACCCATGTCTGAAATCAACACGTCCATTCTCAATCGTGTGAAGCAGAGACTTTCTTCGACGGCCGCTGCCGCTGGCTCCGTTTCGCCAGATCACGGCGCCGAAACCCAACCCATATTGCAATCAAAGGAAACGCTCAATTCCAACCAAGAAACTCAGGAAATCCCGCTTTTCGAAGACCTGATACTTTTTGCCCCTGCAGCACAATCCAGTCAAGGGTTCACAAAGTCAGGCGCTTTGAGGCTCCCGCAGCTAGAGCTCGACGAAGCCCACTTCCATAACCCAGTCGGCTCGGAATCCACCACTTTTCCCATCACAGACACATCCACTGGTTCGACTCAGGTGATCCATCGTCCCGAAACAGCCCCAAATTCCCCGCAGTATACTCTCCCGTCAGCGCTCCAAACACAGAACCAGAACCAGGAGTTGGAGGCGGACATATCACATGTTACATTGACAGACGAAGAGAACGAATTGGGCGAGCGCCGAGAAGCGGTTTGCGACTCGTCTCGCCAACATCGCAAGCCAACTAAGCTGGAGTTGGCTGCAATCGAGCAGTCAATCAGCAACGAGAAACGCGTGCAAAGCATCCAGCCTGCTTTCGAGAAACAGGTGGCTGATCCAAAGCAACAGCTTTTCGACGCGTTTGCAAGCGATACCGATGACCACATTGATGGAGTTTCGAGCGAAGCCGCGCCTCAACTGAGTCCAGTGACATCGCCCACGCCAGTGCATCACAAAGAGCTTCCTGGACTGGAGTCTGAGCTGGATCTAGACTCTGACAGTATCTTGGATGCGATATCACACGGTCCTGCTCCGAATGCCGCAAAACAGAAGTCTCCGTTTGAAGACTACGTCACAAAATTGAGTGGCACCACTGAAAATACGACACGTTCTCCAAGCCTAGAAAGTGAAAAGAACGTA